>JAGXCT010032838.1:0-37250 GCA_022495035.1 Philopotamus ludificatus
AGTCAAAAGAATAAATATTATGAATAACCATTGTCTGCAGTTGCGGAAAAAAATGATTTATCTCGCTCGCATCTGATACGATGTGTCGATTGCGAGTAAAACGTGCAAGCAATACGTGGTGCGAGAGCTCAGTTATTTGCCTGTCATTTGCGTGTCATTAGTTAAAAAATCTAAAATATCGACTCGATGAAACGACGAAAAACTAGGACTCCAGTTCAACATTACTAAAATTTATTTACATTACCAAGCTAATAATCGACGACAGAAGAAATCATCTATCCAGATCTGTTAATCTTTTTTTTCAGAAGTCTAAATATGCGATGTTAAAACTATCAACGATTTGTCAAAACAGGGGGATATTAAAAAAAAACTCTGGTCTAGTAGAGTCTGGTATTCTCAATTTTTGTTTACGACGTAGAAACCTGGACCATAAAGAAAAATATGAAAAAGAAAATAAACGCCTTTGAAATGTGGTGCTGTGGACGTCTGCTGAGAATATCATGGACCGCTTACTACAAAGTCGACATTCTACCATATGTCTCAAAAAGATTCTTCGATACTTTGGACATCTCGCTAGAAGAAACGATAGCTTGGAGAAGCTCGTCGCGTTTGGAAACGTAAAGGACGCAGGGTAAGGGGCAGGGCGCCCACCCGCTAGAGTGACCAAGTGAAGACCGCCACAGGCTCCTCCGTAGTAGCTGCGATGCGGGATGCAAAATTCAGAGAATCCTGGAGAGACAAAATCAAGAATTTTTGGAACAAGAATGATCACGATCCTCAGACATGAGGGTACCGACCAAAGAAGAAGAATTTTGATTCTTAAAATAATCAATATTTTTACTTGAAATGCTTGGGGTACTTGAGAGACTTGAATTTTTGAACTTAGAATATAGATACACAGTACACTCAATATCTGTATGCTGATTATCCGAGCATGTATTTAATTTATTTATTTAAAATAAGTAAGATTCAGAATCAGGAGAAATGAATCCATATTGAAGTTTTTTGAAGAATATATAGTTAGTAACAATGACGAGCATATGGAACTCACAAAATTAAACTTTTGGTGACTGGAAAAGCTAAAAATCAATATGGGGTTGCTGAGAGACCCCCTTCGGATGGCACGGTTGTTTTCGAGCCGCCATAACGGATGGCTTAACACGAACCGCATCCTTTTAATTTATTATTGATGTATTTCATATCTTTTGCAAATATTGAACCTAAAAAAAGAGATGATGAATTTTTTGATCAGAAAAGCAAAGTTAAACGTATCTGAGAACGCGTAAGCAATGAGTAAATAGATTTTTAAATATATAAACGAAATCACTAGCGCTATTTAAAAATATTCTCAAATTATTTCCTTTATCAGAAATGTAACAAATTATTGCCGAACCCCGTGATGAATCTTCGATTCTCAAGCGCCTGCTATAACTTATAACATGTAACGAAAACAATGGAGTTATTTTCTATTCATTTCGCAGATGAGCTCCACTCGAAAAGTTTGCCCTCCGCCAATCCCCGATTGAATCTGCGTCGCTCTCGACAGCAGCTATCGACCTGGCTCCGATGTTCCAGAAGCATCCGGGACTTATCAGCCAGCTGCGGACTCCGCGCCAAATTATTTCTTTGGATTAACCCGGATTTAAAAATAAAGTTACTCGAAAGTGGACGGGGGGAGGAGGGTGCCAAATCGGCGTTAGGGATGGGGGTCAGAAACGCGAGTCGTAATTACTCCCCGGCACCGGAACAACATCTCTTCGTCTTTTGTGAAACAATGTTAACGACGGCGAATTTGAACAAGTTGTTAAAAGAGAGCGGGAATTTTGCACGTCCCTTGTTTCACTTGAGGAATGTCAGAAAGTTTAGCTTTCTCTCTTCCTGTTGTTTCCTTCGTTTTTATTTTCATTTTATTTTTTTTCGTCCGTCTCTCATTCGGATCGCTAATTATTATTCTTTTGCACCCTAGGCGCTTCCCCGTTTCCTCTCCTTTTTTTGATAGAGGACTCCACCCTGATGGCCACTCGCAGCCCCCGTGTTAAGTAAATTTGCACATAATCGAATTAAGCCTTTTTTAACACTCGGGGCTGTTGAAAAATCCGTCAGGATTTATTGGCTTGTTAAGAGGGCTTAAAACGTGGTGTATAAAAAAAGTACAGAAGTGTTTTAACAGGATGTGACGTGCAGCTATCTATCTCTCGTTCACTGCACGAAGGGGTTAAAACGCCCAATTTCATAATATATACGCAGAACAATTATTCAATTCTATATATTTTATTTATGAAATTTTAAATTTATTCTTTTACAAAGTTAATGGCACAATATGCTTTGATTTATTTCATATGTTGCCATATTTTATTTTTGCAGATATAACATTAACACGGTCACGTCCCGCAACCGGCACGTGCCCTCAGACAACCGTCAACTTCTATCTGCCCATATACGTGACGAGCAAAAATGACCCTTTGGATGTCGAGCCAAAGTGACCCTGTGGACGTCGAACAAAAATGACCCTTTGGGTGTCGAGCGTGACCCGTGCTTCCTGACACTCAACTTTGTTTATGAAAAGAGTTTTCCCCGATGCTGGAAACTGTTATTAGCGACCGCGCAAATGCAGTTATCCCGGAAAACGGATTCATTTTAATTTAAATATTCGACAGAATGTGGTCGTAAATATTTCATTATTTAATATTAATATTTTAGTCCCTATCATGTAATTCGGCGCATTTTCATGCATGACATGCAATTTTTATATCAAGCGAAAATATTTTTTTAAATATACAGAGCCGAATAGAGAAAAACAGGAATATTAGTTTTTTTAACATATCAAATGAGGCAGAAATACTATATCAGGTGTTATTCATATTGATCAACTGCTATCGATAAAGCTAAAAATAATTTAAGATCATCGACTTGCTGGTTAGTTTTATTTAAAGACATTTTGTATATTTTATCTTTCATTGTTTTATCACATATTGATAACAATTTATTTTTTCAGAATCTCTGGTCTTCGGATTCACTTAAAACAACTTTTTCTATATTCTCCGTATGTGTATGGTATTTCTTTCTTAGCAGTCTTTTGACTAACAATATTACTCGCAATTTTTTTTTTTGAGTCGTGAAGCGATTACATATTATTATATATTTTTTTTTTTATATATAAGATATTAATCCACTTTCCCTCATTTCTGAGGATCGTGACCATGTGCATGATTCCCCTTATGGAGGACCATGGACATGGTTTTCATGGGAATATATAGTGCAGTGGTTTCCCGTTGCCTTCTGCACCGCAGTGGTTTTTTTTATACTGAAGAGCGCTGCTGCCGCTTCCCAATATATTTTTTGACAATTATTTTTTTGTGAGGATGAAGGTCGTCAGCCTTCATCCCACCCCTCTGTTGACCAGCGTCACTCAGAAGTATTCAGAATGGTCACCCATCTGAATACTATCTGCGCTTATTGGCAATTAACTTTAACAATCATAATTTGATTGTAATTACTTCTAAGCTATGACGGGTATAATTACTCGCAATATTAACATTATTTAAAGATTGCACCCAGTTATCAATAATACAGAATCTTATATTTTCTTGATTATTCTTATTAAAATATATGTTAATTTAAAATAAAAAAAAGCCGTGGCGATGGAGTATATTGGGTACCCCAAGTTCTCGAATACCTCTTTTAATATAAACCCTACATGTCACAAAACTTATTTATTTGTCTAAAAAAGTCAAAAGAATAAATATTATGAATAACCATTGTCTGCAGTTGCGGAAAAAAATGTTTTTTCTCGCTCGCATCTGGTACGATGTGCCGAGTGCGATTGTAACGTGCGAATTACGCGTGCTGCGAGAGCGCAGTCTGCGGCGAGATATCATGTTATGAAGCATATCATGAATAACTATTTTTATTCTGAAAATGATCCATTTTTTAAATGTCAAGATTGATGAAGATTGAAGAAGAATTTATTATTATCTCGACTTGAAATGCTTGGGTTATCTGAGATACCCCCTTCGGACGACGCGGTCGTTTTTGAGCCGCCGTGAAGCATATTACACTGAAGGCAAATATTTGGTAACTCTACTCCAGCAAAAACTGTCAAGTAATCCAAGCTTACCTCTCTATTAAGTATTTATATATAGCCAACTCTCTTATAACGCTAAGACAGAGACCATGCTATAGAAATCCGCCCTATAGAAGACTAGGCCTCCACCAAAAATTGAGGTTATTATGTTTTAAAATATATAAGATTGGAATGGCTTGAAGGTAACATGCATATTATTTCGATAATGCAAGTTAACTGCGACTGAGCTGAGCTAGTAGTCGGATAGGTGTCCGACGAAAACTATGAATTCAGGGATTTCTAAGTAGAAGAAATCCATTACCTCTGCATGTTTTATAAAAATATTTATGTAGGTAGTTTGGTGCGTTTGAATTAATTAATTTAATGGAATCTATTCTGCGTTGAATAAATAATTATAAAACATATAAATAACGCAATCTAACTGAAATAATATTAAAAAATTAAGCAGTGTCGTTGTTTGACACTTGGGGGAATATATATGTGAGACCCTTTATACTTTATCGAGTCTTTATATGTTTGAATGGCGCTTTGAAATTTTCTATTTTGTCATTCTTCAATCATAATTAAATAAATATCAAAAATCTAAAAACTGAAATATTAGGAGGACCGAAAAGTAATCAAAATTTATTTGATGAGCTCATTCACAATTAGTTTGTGTCGAGACATTGGAGATGAGAAGTAGGTGTTACATAATAATCCTGTACGAAAAAAACAATGGCTTTCTTCTCGAGAAGTACCTGTTCCACCTCTTCGACCATTCTAAACAATAAATTAGGTCGTTATTTTGTGTAGTGGGATTTTTCTAAAACGATACACTATGAATTGCTTGAACCTAGTCAGACCGTTACAGTGACAGTGTAGGATTATAAAGAAAGGATATTTTTAAAAAGGGAATCGAACAACTGCCCATATGCTGGTGTTAAAAAAAATATGGAAATTATTTTGTTTATTATTTTTTTAATAAATAAATGTTTTTAATAAAGATAATATTACTTTTCTGTCCCTTAATATAAATGTATATTTGTCTATTATGTAAATTGATTTCTTCGAATTTTTTTCGCTACAAAACAATGGATTTCAATTAATGTGTTTAAGTTAAGATTTGAATGCCGAGTCCAAACAAAGATTTTCGACGTTGATTCAACAATTTTCATTAATTTTTCAGCCGTTTGTGATTTATGAAATACATTTTCAGCGAAGCACTTAATCGACAGTACTTAACATTTATTTGCGTACACTAAGCGTATTTTTGCCAAAATCGAGCGGTGCAGTTGAATTAATTTCGGCGGAATTAGCAAAGTTTGCCGTGGGCCGCTAATTGATTCCGTAGCTCAACGGCGTGCTAGTTCATGCGAGATAAAAATCATAGCCGCCTATCCGAGTGGAAATTACAAGCAATTGCATTTGGGTAATGTCCGCCAAACTACCTGCCAATGTTGGGGCGTAGCCTCGTCTGTTCACGCCAGCCAGTTTCAGATAGTTTCATGCCTTTAGTGGCTGAACAATGTTCGGCGGAGATCCGAGCTCGCACGGGATAATATGCCATTATTTTTTTTACATGTCGTCGACCTCGCTTCGCAAAAATTATATCGCCTGAAACAAATTCATCAGCAATGGCCCCCGTGTGTGAGGCGGTTAATTGCGATATAAAGAGGGACCCTGCTGTACACCGGCGACATTGGACCTCTGCTCAACTCTCGCAAACAAACTACCACTACACGGTCATTCATTAAAACTTTACAAAGACGCGCTTTGCGACCGGAAATTTGCGCAGGAAAAAATTGCCAGCAAAATTTAAACAATTTTCAAAATTATAAACTCGGCATTTTCGCTCTAGTGTGTAATTACGGTCCGGTAATGTAATATCCTGGAGTATGAAAACCAGACGGCGCGATACTAATTAACAGAGTAATAAAGTGGCAACAGTGCTCCAGAAACTATTAACCAGAACCGCAGTTTTGAGAATAAAGGCCTTCTGGACAGATGACCGGCACTCGGCAATAAACCGACCACGTCATACCACTCTAGAGTACATAATGAAATATTAATGTCAGGGGAACTTTAACGAAAAATATGTGTGCTAACTATGACATCAGATTATACACAAATATTTAAATAAAATAAACTTTATTTCGAATTATCCCACCCTGAATCAACGGGGAAAAACAATGAAATTTCAATAAAATAAAAATACTAAATAATGTTAACAGTATTAAATATGTGACAAGCGAAGCGTAGCTCAAAGAAACTATGAGTCAGTATGACTGCATAGATTCGCAGCGCAACACGGCGTTAACCGGCGAGAACCCCTCCCCCCCGCACTCCGCTACCGGACCGCATCCATCTAACACACGATGCCGGCTGCACTCCTGCTCTACACCGCACGAAATAACACTGCCCCCGTACGCTTCGACCAGATTAATAAATAAAAATGATATTTATATTTTCGTATACATAATACATAATCAATAGACACTTATATCATCATCATCATCATCATTTGCCAGCCGCAAGGCCCTCACTTGCCGAGGGCATGGGCTTTACCAAACTATCGAATGGCAGTCGAGGCCAAAGGAACCTGAGCCTCACACGTGACGGAAGGGACCGCTGGGACCCAAGCCGTCTTGGTATGCGGATTTTTGTAAAGAGTTTCCCTCTCGTGGTCATTGCTGGCATTAAACATACATCTTCTATCTTGTTGGTATCGGGTTTTACCCTCTCGACTGTGTCCAGGCAAGTAGGGGGGGGGGGGTTTGGCTTGGTATTCGTTTGTTCTCTTATCTATTAATATATATATATATAGAGTCTTCCAGAAAATTCTGTTCGTTCCGGTTACAACAAGTTTCAACAAGTACGCGCATATTTATTTGATGCATATTTGGCTATCTCTTTTTATCACTGAATGTATATATACTGACCTAGCAAATGAACTAAAACGAAGATGATTCATTTTAGTATTGAGTGAGATGCGATCGTGTACTCACGGCTACTATTAAAGGTTATTATAAGAAAAAAATGCCACAGAAGCGTGTGGTCTAGGTACAGTTTCTGATAAAACTAGCAGAAGGTGGTTCGAAAAATTTCAAATAGGTGATTTCGACCTTTCTGATAAGCCACGCTCTGATCGACCATCTTTGATCGACGACGATACTGTCAAGATCAGCTCTACAAGCTATTTAGGACCATATTCGGAAATTAAAATTGGGGTATCGTTGAATGATCGAGTCATCATATGCACATCTCAGCTTGAAAGAAACAAAATCGAACCCTTCTTGGACTGGATGATAGCTGGGGATGAAGAGTGGATTACTTATGAAAAATCGTAAGGAGAAGGTCATATTTTGATTCCGGAAAACCTGCTCCCTCTCCCTTTAAGCCGAAGGTGAGCCTGAATTAGAGAATGATGTGCATATGGTGAGACATTCGATGATCAATACATTTTGAGTTCTTGAAACCGAACGAAAAGATAAATTTGGAGAGCTACTGTCAGCAGTTGGATAATTTAAAAACAGCACTCCAAGAAAAGAAGCCGGCGATGTTTAATAAGAAGGACGTCATACTGCTTCATGATAATGCTAGGCCACATACTGCTCTGGGGACTCGTCAGAAATTCGCAGAGCTAGACTGGGAAATTCTGTCTCATCCGCCATACTCCCTGGACCTATGGATAAGGATTTTTTTAAAAATGGAATATACAAATTGCCATCACGCTGGCAAGAAGTCATAAATAATGATGGAAATTATATTATTCAAAGGTTATTCAAGGTATGAAAAATTATTATTTTGTTTTATTCTATTAACGGACAGAATTTTTCGGTAGACCCAATAAAAAAATATTTTTCCTCAATTTGATTGGGAGTGCTGCAGTTCCGCAGTGTATATGAACGAGCCGCCCCTGTATATTATTTTTTAATAACAACTATTGTCGCTATCCGGCAGTGTTCAATAGTATCTGTGTACAAGTGATAAATCATTCTCTTTACTCTAAAACAGTGGTTCTTAACCGGGGGTGTGCGCACCCCCAGGGGTGCGGGAATGTATCTCCGGGGGTGCGGGACAGTTCTAATAAAATAATTATTTTTGTGATATTTGAAAACTACTTTTTCGATGGCTTCGGCCAATTCTTTCTTTGTTCAAATGTACATATTTTTTTAAATACGCAATATATTTCGCAAAAAAATGTATATTTTAAATTAAAAAATCAAAAGACATTTTTAAATGGGGGTGCGGGAGACCTATTTTTAGAATCAAAGGGGTGAAGAGCTCTAAGAGAACAAATCAATGAGTAAAACGTCGATGTTGAAAAAAATGGTATTTCAATATTTGATTTTCTTTAATAATTTATTTAAAATCACTAAGGACACCTCCGTGTTAACCATTATGGCATGACTTTGATGGACATTCTCCAGGTTATCTCAGCTCTTCGAATACGGGTCAGGTCGCCAGCCATAAGCCCGGGAGCCGAGCAGTCACGTGTTGATTGTAACAATAATAATCAGATGAGGTTAGGGCCAATTCGTATTTAATTTACGGTCTGATCTGGTGCTAAGGGCACCTTCGACAACACACACGTCACTGAATTGGTCTGGATAGCGGCCTGACTCCTCATAGATCCGTAGAATCTACGAAACCATGATTGTGCCCAACCGCTTTCGCCGCCACGTCTGATACCGGCACGCGACAACACTCGACTCATAAAAAAAAATATTTGTTGTATTGATTTCGTTCAATTTCAAAAATACAATTAAAAAAATAATTACCTAGGGCGGCTTTTTATAAAGTGGTCCCAATATTACCGCTGAGCGAGAGTTGACTGTATACAAAATAAAATTCACATGCCTAACGAAACGGTTAATAAAAGAAATGAGTCCGAAAACCTAACAATTTACATGTGATATTTTAATTAATTAATTTCATAATATTCCTAAAAATATATTTTATAAATTCAATTTTACAAGTAGTTTACTAAAAGACCTAAAAGTCAAATCTTGCCTCTTCTGAAAATAATCTAACACATCTATTTATCAAATAACATGAAAAAACTGACCTATTTTTATCAAATCAAAAAATAATATAAAACTAGATTTAAAAATGAAATTTTAACTCCATATTATATAATTATTGCATACAATAAGTCGTTGTTAAATCCTTGTTCATGCAAAAATTCAAACACCCGTCACGGTGGTTCATAAACAACCGCGTTGTCCGAAGGGGATCCCTAAGATGTCCGAGAATTTGAAATCAAGATATTAATGAATTCTTCATCAATATCTTGACATTTAAAAAATGGATCATTTATAGAATAATACTAGTTATCCTTTATAATATGATATCTCCATGTTTCGTTCACACTTGGCACATCGTACCGAATGCGAGCGAAAAAAAAACATCGCGCTCGTGGCAACAGTAGCGTATTTTGTTGTTTTTATTATTTTTTCGCAATTGCAGACAATAAATGCCAATGATTATTTATAATATATATTCTTTAAACTTTTTTTAGACAATAAAAAAAGTTTTGTGACACGTAGGTTTCATATTAAAGGATTTATTCGATAAAAATCAACAACTTTGGGAATCCAATATAACCCATCGGCACGGCTAGGTTAAAACATATGTAAAAAGTGATTTTCACGGATGTTTAAATACTACTAAGCATGGACAGCTTCATTATTTGGGCCAAGTCCAATAATCTCGTTGAAGTTTCATGTTTTACGAGCATAAAAAAGGAACAGTGCAGCTAATGCTGCAAAAAATCTATAGAAAATATACGTTGAAGGTGTTATGAACAATTGAAAGGACCAATGGTGATACTATAATATTCAATAGGGTGACCTTAGTTCAAAGATGGAGGTCGCTGTCCTCATACTACAAAAATGCATATAAAAAGATCGAAGAGCTTGATTAGGAAAGTCTTCCGCATCGTCTGTATTCTCATAACTTTGCTCCTTAGGATTTTTATTTGGTAGTTCGGAAAGTCATTTCGTTTTTTCCCAGCATGGGCCTTAACTATATTTTTTAACAGCCAATTTCACACGTAAGCCGCATAATCATTATACATTTTGACAACTGATATAGCAAGGCTGCTTGTGAAAAACTTTGATTGATTCTACGCAGTAGTTTTTGGTTGATACCCTTTCAAATATGGAAAGTGAAAGCAGCTTTTTCCGCATATTTTCCTATTTTAATATCAAAAAGGTAAAAATGCTGTTCAAGCGAGATAAAAATTATCCGATGTGTATGGAGAAGATGTATTGACAGAATGACAGTCCCAAAACTGGTTTGCAAAATTTCGATCCGGAAATTTTGATGTTGAAGATGCACCACGTTCTGGAAGGCCAGTTGAAGCTGATGAAGACACAATAAAGGTATTAATTGATGTATACAGGCTGGAAACTCGTGAGATCGCCAAGATCTCAATTTATCGAATCTGACCGTTCGATCAGCTTGAACGCCGGTTTAATCTCAAAGGTTTCCACATATGAGTTCCCGCGTCTTACGGAAAGAAATTTGTGCCGTCGCACTGACGTCTGTGATTTGCTTCTCAAACGTCAAGAATTATCCATTTTTGAAGCGATCATCACTGGGGAACAGGAAATGGGTCGTCTACAACAATGTTAAACGCAAGATATCATGAAGTAAAAATGATGATTCATCAAAAAAAGGTGATGCTTTCTGTTTGGTGGGATTTCAAAGGAATCGTTTTTTTTTTTAGCTTCTGCTGAACAACATAACGATAAATTCTGAAGTGTACTGTCATCAGCTGGACAAATTTAATGATACAATTAAACAGAAAAGGCCAGAATTGATCAATAGAAAAGGTGTAGTGTTCCACTAAGATAATGCGAGACCCCATACCAGTTTGTTGACTCGCAAGCTTCTACAGCTTAGATGGGATATACTGCCACACCCACCAAATTCTACGGATCTGGCACCTTCTGATTATTATTTGTCCTGGTCTCTACATTTTTTTTTAGATGGTAAAACCTTTACTTCAAATGAGGAGGTCAAAAATCACCTGGATTGGTTTTTTGCCAGCAAAGAACAAAAAATTATGAGCGTGAAATCATGCTACTGCCAGAAAGATGGCAAAAGCTAATGGACTAGAATGGACCACATATAATTCAATAAAATATTTATTTACTATAAGAAAATCGTCTTTCATTTTAATAAAAATAAATAATAATAACTTTCCTAAAAACCTGATATTTATTTTGAAGCTCGCTAAATTTCATTGATGGAAAAGCTTTATTTTTGGTGATGTTATCGTTTACACGTTTTTTCTTTGTGATAATATTAACAATATTAAAATTAAAGCAGAGTTTTAACACAACGGTTGGGGATCCGCGGTTGAAAATCGCGAATAAATCATACGGTGAAAGGCAATCGCGGCAATTACACCCCGTTGGTAATTTTTTAACGGCCACGGGGAAAACTTGCCCCCCGGCGCATTTGAATAAACACAATATACCAGACACAATATCAAATAAATTTCAAAAGAAACGCTTCACCGGAACATTGTTAATATAAGAGTGGCTGGAAAAAAGGGGTAACCGAGCTGCCTCGACCTACCCCCAGCGCCGAACGAGCCGGATCCGCCCCCCACCCACGGCCAGCGGCGGCAACAACAAGAACAAATGAATTGCAAACAGCGTTATTATTTCCGAAAGGGAAGTCGTACATTTTTCTTTCATCGCCGTATTTTTCCTCGCCGGCCTTTTATGCATGGTTAGTGGCGGAGCGTTTCTTTCCCTTTTTTTCCTTCGCTCTGCCTTTGAATAAATTGAGCCCTCCCCCGCCCCGCTAGAAATCTAAACATCGCCGAGAATGTCGGCAACTTCTTCAGGAAAAGTTTCCAATCGGCGCGCGTGGGCAACACTGGAAGAAAAGCGGGGACGCAAGAATCCCGCCAATGGCTTACGTGATACGTGATACAGCGCACGGGGGAGGTTAATTAATTATATAATTGAATAAATAATTAATTATACCCATTTCCCAGAATAAACCAATGTAAAAGTCGAATAAAAAAAATTTATCGTTAAATAATACGAAATCAAATACATAGAAGTTTTCTTTTGTAGGTGTATGAGTATTTTCCTTCAAGATCAATCAATTGTATTTAATTTTCGTTCGGTTTACATAATATACAATTATGTAAAACTCTCTGTTCAACAACAAATTTCGTATAAAAAAAATGTTACGAATCTTTTTTTGACCATACTCCACAATTTTCTCAGGCACGATTTACACGTTTTTCTCGCACCATTAATTAATTTATGTAACGGTTACGTACCACCTCGCACAAATTGATATTTTATTTTTCTTTAATGTTTTTTGATGCTGCGTAATGAAAATAATCAAGGTGAAAAAACTTTAAAGGGCCGCGAGCTCGACTTTGCAAATAATCCAACCCCTTCATCGCCCCGCCCCCCACTCCTTTTTTTTTATTTTATTATTTTCTTAAATAATAATTTTTCATTTTGCAGCGGACGCGGCAAAAAGTTGCAAACAATTTAATTTTAATTAAAACACGAGTGCTTACAAAGCGAAATTGTCGAGGTGAGAAAAAAAAGGGGTAGAAAAAACTGAATGATGGGAAGAAAAGCACAAAACATTCGGGCACTTCATCTCATTCACAAAATAATTATAACTCATAAATGTATGATTAGAATCTCACTTTTCAATGCCATCAAATTATTATTAGGAAACCCATTTTCTTAATAATATTTTTTACTAACGCCTTGGATTAACACGATTCTTAAATTACACGGTTTTTGTTTAGGTGATAAACGTAATGAAACCATTGTTACCTTTAAATAAGAAGATTATACAAAAAGGATAGAATACGGTTTCCTAAGAGATATGGTAAATCATTTTCTTAATAATAATCTTGCTTTATTATTTTAACAATATATTAGACCAGCGGTTACCAAACTAAGGCACGCGAGTCGGATTCGACCCTGCAAAGATTTTCATCCGGCCCTTGATTATTATATTGAAACAATAACACTGGTTTCAATTTAACTGGCCTGTAGGTAACATGCATTTCAATAATGCAAGTTAATCGCGACTGAGTTAAGTTAGTAGTCGGATAGGTGTCCGACGAAAACTATGAATCCAGGGAATTCTTTATAACACTGACTACGATGTATGTAAGACGAAGACACCCATTACCTCAAAACAATATTAAAATTAATCAGTGTCGTGGTTTGACACTGGGGAGAATATTAGTGTGAGAGACTCATGCACTCCCCTTGCATCTTTAGAGTCCTTAGAATCCTTATCAAATCTTTATATAGATGAATGACGGTTTGTAATCTTTCTGTTTTGCCATTCATCCGTAGTAGTCAAATAAATAAATAAATATTTGAATATTTAATATATAAGATTTTTAACTACGGATGTAAATTGATAAAATTATGAATGAAAAATTAAAACCTGTCCCAGAAATATCGAATCCCAAGTGATTGTGGAGTCTCAATATTTTAAATAGGAAATTACAGAGACTTGATATGCTTGTTAATCATCTCCATTATGACATCATATGACACAAAAATCATATCATTCAATATAAATTTTGCCATTTTTAAAGCTGTGACAATTTTTTAGACAGATTTTCCGGATAGGTCTATTGAATTTTAGGTAAAATCAAAAATAATTGATTAGACAATGCGAAATCATTTTCATAAACACAGCGTTATTTGCGAAAATTAAATTGAAAGGAGTAGTGATGTTGATTTATAGCTATTTAAAAAAAGAAAGAACTGTTTTATTATGATGAAATATTATGTGTTTTATATATTTTCCTAAAGAAAAACCTGTCCCCCAATAATTCATATATTTGTTTGTCTCAGTTAACGTGAAGATTTTTTGCTTTTTTCAGTTGCTTTTTCCTTGTCCGTAAGTAACCGTCTATATCATTGTGATCTTATTAGTGATTAGCTTTCTCTACAAAATACATCCTTCATTTTAAACTTATTCATTTTGCGAATATTAGTGTAGCTAGTCTACACACTCTTAATTCGTAACATAATCCACTCCATAGTTCAGCATTCTTAATTTTTATGGAATTTCTTCTTCTGTTGCCATGTCTCTTCGGACGTAGGATCATGGACAACTATATCGTCAAACTTTTGCCTTTACAGCGCTTTACGATTTTCAGAAGTTCTAGTACAGATACTATGAGATTATGTCAATCTTAAACCTTTTCCACTTTGTGGGCCAGACGTATTGGCCCAACCACGTTTTTCTTTCATTTATTTATAACAAATATTTTATCGCCATTTCAATTCTAACCTCGTCATCTTAGGTCACGTTAGTATTAATAATTGCTTCTAGGTTTACTATTATAATCTCATGTCTCAATAAATTTATAGGGTTTGCCTATCTTAAATTGCGAGCATAAACTTTGTTATATTTTATCGTAGTGTTTTTTATTGACTAAAGATACATTGAAGTACTAAGCCGACACAGAAAAAGGACGTAGAACAAGGAGATGGAATTTGTTAAAATTAAAAACTATAAACCAATGCGCTGGAAGATGTGTTTAAACTTTTTAATTTGAAATGGAGAGTAAATTATGTTTTTAAATATCTTTGATTTTCAGTTGTTCAGGAATATGGACAAAACTAAGAATGATAAACGACAACTCAGTCCATAAACAAATTTCAGTAAAGAGTATGTTTACATCGGTCAGACCAGGTATTCCCAAAGTGTGAGCCGCGACTCCCCAGGGAGCCGCGGTGTCGTCGTAAGAGCGCCACGAAATATTCAATTAAACAATTCGGCAAAATTTTTGGAATTCCCAATTCTCGAAATTTTTGCGCCTTCTTTTTGCAATCGCTTTTCTCAAGAAAGTCAACCATTTTGAAAAAATCTGATGTATTAAGGGAGCCGCGGAAAAATCTGATGTATTTAAGGAAGCCGTAGACCGAAAATGATTGGGAACCTCTGGGTCAGACCATTCAGCTGGGGATCGAGTGCTTTAGAAAAAATAAATAGTCTATTCCTAATGTCTAAAAACAAAAGCCAAGATTCGAAGTATTCTTCTAGGATTGAAATACTGGGTCGAAACCCGGATACAAATCTGTACACACCTGGATCATAGGGTGAACTGCCCGGAAGAAGAAAGTCAGTAACCCGGATCTGGTGGAAACAACCAAGACAGGCCTTCACTCAGTAGTGAGAAATCAAAGGTTGCCCGTGATAATTATGATAATTATTAAAGGCGTTATTTGGGACGAAAGCTCTATCTAACTCATTCGTTTTAAAATTATCCCAAGATCTAAATTGTTAATATTTATATTTTTTAGCAATATTTCGGATAATTCCTTGGTTTTTCTGTATCGTGTTACCAAAATCATTGATAATTGCCATCTACCCTCATCTAACAAAATGGGTGTATTAATTAGCAAAACAGAAGGGTGCTCAGAGCGATGACTGAAAGTACCTCCCCCGCACACACCCCTTCCATTCCCTTCCACGGGCCGGAATAGTTTTTGGATCATAAAATTTGCCATAAAAATGACGATAACGACCAATTACAAGGGCGGTAACTGCCCATGGACAGTGGTGGTGGATCGCAATTACGATTTATGAAAAGGAATATGTTCGCCATATTCCCACGGGTGTCTTTTGTACTAATAACTCTACGGCTATCTATTTTTATTGATTAATAAATTACGTGATCTTAGGGAAAATCCCCTAATATTGTACTCTGCGTGATGTACGGCATAGTACTAGCGAGCGATAATTTATAATTAATAGCCGGGTACTATGAGATATTTTTCAGATCTATTCAGAATATATTTTTGAGAATAAAACTTGATTTTTATTTTTATTTAATAGATTTGTCCCATTTTTGGCACAATAAATATTCGAATATCAGACACTTTTCCGGAATAACAAATTTTACAAATTTAATTTCGGTCAAAGCGGACAGATATGACCGAAATTAAATTTATCGTTTTATGATAATTTCTACACGGATATTTTTCCCGCCGGAAAAATAAAGGTATTGTTTTGTTGGACAGCGCGGAGAATTTTCCGAACGAGATAAATCCCATTATTTTTGTCGTTTTCTTTAAAAATTTATTCACTCGAAAATTTTGCACAAACTTTCGCTTGTTAGAGCTGAAGTAAATACAGTTCAAAATGGAGTGTTTTCGCCGATTTCAGCGAGCAAAGATTTTTTTTTATTAACATCCACTTGACCTATAGCAAATTTAAAATAAGAATATATTATTATAAGCAGTTTTTTGTGAATATTTTTGCAGAGACATAAGAATCAATGCTAAATAATGAGTAATAAAATCTTATCTTTATAAAAATTGAGACTGTATTAATTGGGATTCAGTAGATATATTTACTTTGCCAAAAAAATCCATTATTTTTAGAAAATATTCAAAAAATATAGTCCTAAATGAAAATTTTGCGGATTTTGACTAAACCCATTTTTCAAACATGATAAAAAACATGGACAAAGCGTGTAGCCCTCAAAGGATACCATAAAATAGTTTTCCAAAAATAAAATGTGTTTTGCTAGCTATTTTTTTTTACTAAACTTTTCAAACTACCTTTGTACATAGATATAAATAAAAATAAAAAAAATCTTGGTATACAGAAAATGCGCATTTAATATCGCAGCCCGGCAGAAACCCCTAAAGCATGCAAGTGTACGATATAAATCTCGGTTATATATGTAATGCGAGATCCGTAGCTATATGTATGTCATGAGACCATGTAGCCATAGCAAGGGAGCTGGAGGTCGACGGGGCGGCGAGGCGCGGGGCGGGAGGGGGGGTGGATGAGACTCTACGCCTGTAACGTTGCTCTGCCAAAACAAAAGTTTCTCAAAAACTTTTCATCCTCCACAATCCCCACCCCGTGTAACCTATTTTTCTTGGGAGATGATCCGGCTCAATGGGTACTCTCAATGCCGGCGTATGTACCTCTGGATTCTGCGGGCTACCATCTCCCTCTCTCGCTCACTTTCTCCGCCTATCCCTTTCTCAGCTCAGTACACTTGTCTACACGTGTGGGCTTTTAGCTACCGCGGCAACTGCAAAGTTGAGATAAAAAAAACATCGAAAGATCTGGAAATTCGATATTTTTCAATTGGAAGGAATTCGTATTTACAGAAATTAACGGTTCATTGAACTACTTCATACGTAAGAGACTGCTGATGTTCATAAATCCTCGCAGAACGTAGATTAAGACATATCTAGAATCTATCGATCATTAATTATCATTGCAAGGTGAAATTACTCAATTCTTGGATATAAGCATAAGTTTATATTATGAGAAAATTTTCTTGTTAAATAGCAGCATTTAATTTAAAATCTAATGAAACTGAAAATTCATATACTATTTTTATTAAAATATCTTTTTGCTTTAACGTGATTGCAAGAATAATTTAGGTGACATATAAATAACAAGAATGAGTATTTAAAATCCCTTTCCAAGAAAAATAATACGAAAAATAATCTTTATTTTAATACATCATAGGTATTTCATAATATTTAGTGATTATATATTATTTAATAAATATTACAGGTTGTGACATACATTGTTGAAAATCACAAAATCAAGGGCGTGCTGTCTTTAAGGCTAGATTGTGCAGCGCACACAGCCGGAAGATTACGTGCGTCGAGAGGCGACAAGAGGAAAAAATGGAAAAATATTAAATAATAATTTATTAAACTTTTATAAGATCGAAAACAAATCAATTAAAATTCCTAATTCTTTTTCTTAAAATGTCACTTTTTTTGTATTAGTCTTCAATTGCGAAATAAAATAAAAACAACAATATTCACTTCAGTTGCTACGCTCGCGATGTTTTTTCTCGCTCGCATCCGGTATGACGTGCCGAGTGCGAATGAAATGTGCGAGTGACAAGTGCTGCGAGAGCTCAGTCTACGGCGAGACATCGCCGAGAGCGTCGTCATTTACGTGTCATATTGATCAGTTAAAAAATCCAAAATATCTACCAAATTATTAAGCATATAATGAATAACTATTTTTATTCTTAGAATAATCCATTTTTAAAAACATGTCATAAGTGATAAGTGCCACGAATAAGGTGGTAACTAAAAAGGATTATATTTTACAATAATAAAAAAAATACCTATTTATATTTAGTGTTGATATTTTATAATTTTTTTTAAATTAAAAATGATCAAACTATATTTAAAACAACAAAAACATGAAAAAACTCTACAAAAATGTTGAATAACGTGGTATACAAGTGTAGTTATAACGTTATTCAACTATTAAACGTCATTACATTAGCAGATAGAACATCAGGCGCCTTTTCAAACATGTTGACACTTGAAACCACGTTATTCCATTAACCGCGTACAAAAATATAACGGAAAAGTTGAAATTTAGAAGTAGAAATAAAAATGACTTAACTATATAGTTCAGTGATTCCCAAAGTGTGAGTCGCGGCTCCCCAGGGAGCCGCGACGTCGTCATAAGGGCGCCGCGAAATATTCAATTAAACAATTCGGCAAATTTGTTGAATTCCCAAATTCTCGAAATTTTTTCGCTTTTCTTAAAAAGGTAAAAAAATTGGAAAAAAATCTGATGTATTAACCATTTAGACGCCACGGCGTGCAGGCACGCGAAGCAGGCTAACCAACAGCGCCACGGCAAACGCTACTACGAATTTATTTATGTATAAATATAATATTTTTAAATGAAAATTAATGCAGAGACATCTTATGAAGGCAATGTGATTGTTAGAATGTTGATATGTTTAGCCGTTTCATTTTATTTGAAGGTTATACGGCGTACCGTAAAAATCCATATAATTGGCTTGGCGATTAAAGGGTTAAGGGAGCCGCGGGAAAAATCTGATGTATTTAAGGGAGCCGTAAACCGAAAAAGATTGGGAACCTCTAATATAATTGATTAATGTCACTTACTATCTTATTCGCGACACATATTCAAATGTAAAATTAAATTTAAAAAAATGGGAGATTGAAAATCAAATTCCACTCTATTCAAAATTACACAGTAGTCTTTAGAATATTCCAAATATGTTTTATACAATATATCTAATGTTATTCTACTTGATATATTCATATTTATTTACCTAATATTATTTTTTAAGTAATGGCACAAAAGTTTTGTTCTAATCTATGTTGAATTTAACTTTATATGCAACCTGGAGGCACAGAATTCATATTTCTAAAATAAGTAAAGATAATTTAGTAGGAATATAACGATTAGAAAATTATTCATTTAAAATCATACCTATAGTACATAAAGTAAAAACGATGTTTTAATATTTTTCAATGCAAAAGTGATTTGCAGAAGAAATTGTTTCTTAAAAATATAAATAATTAATTAAACGATTATATCTGAAAATATGAGAGATTTTTTAAGCTTATTGCTTGATAAGGACTTGTGGTGGTTATTCCACGTGTTTGGGCCAACGTCATGTTGGCAACAATACAGGCTCCGGAAATCTACCACGCTTCCCCCGCGCAGACCTCCGCCCGCAGTTGCAGCGTGAACACGCTCCTGCGTTACTTCGCCATGACGATTCTGGAGACTCTCCTCTCGTCCTTCGTATGGCCATTTATTCCGACAATAACACCATATAATCAGCGCTAGCCAACCAGATCAGCCAGACTCCGCCTCAGCTTCCCACGACTTGGGACTTCCGCAGACTGGCATGCTTCGTCGAGCTACTCCGTGTCCCCAGCCGGCCCGTCGAGGACCAGGGAAGGAAGGCGCTCTACGACACTCTGACTCGACGCCAGGATTGCTGTCATTGCCAGAGGTCGCGACAGAGAGCGCACCAGGACGTCGCTCGATCACATGTTTATTCCGTAACAATATTGCTGCCTCGTAATAATTCTTTTATTTAATAAATGTACCGATGTGTTCAACTAAACGTACTGTGTTTGCATTTCGTCCACCGGCGAGGAGTAAAGGCTCGCCATGGTCCGAGTCACGAATCCTTTCCACATCCTTTACAGACTCAATTATAAAACGATTATTATTACAAATCAAATAGCCCCATCGTTAAGCATCTCCTGAAGGATCGTTTGTGTTCCTGACAGTAATAACTATTACCGGGCCGCGATCATCAATCATCCTCAAATTAACCTGAGCCGTCTCTTAAAGTGAAAGAGAGAGACGAAACCTTCTACATCCAGAATGGAGAAACATGGAGTTTCCCGAAACTTTTAAAGATATTATCTGCGGAAAGGGGTGAAGTCTCCGCGGGCCTGCGTAACTTTGCTGGCGGCTCCGGTACCGGGCTCCGCCACCCCTGACCCTATCCGATACGGCTAACATGGAATTTATCAGACCGCAGGAAAACCTGCAGGCGTGCGATTATACACAGAGAATTCTGCTAGAGATAAATTCGTTTTCTACTCGAGATAATTGTCGAGCTTAAAAGCATTCTCGCCAGCTTCGGCTCCCATCCATGCTTATTCGGATCGAGATGTTTTATTGACGACGCCGGCAAAAAAATCGTAAACAAATATTTCAGGCGTCTCGGATACAAATGTTCGGGCGTCGCTCTATGCAAATTGATGGCGGAATAAAGAAATCACGGCCCAAGTAATATCATTTGTCAGGGCCGGCGGCTGACCAAAACAATTTGAATAAAATATTTCACAGTGTAATAATATTTTACGACCGTGACAGCTGAACACTGGGGCGATCATCGGCCGGATACATCCGGGCCTCCCCCCTGGACGCGGCGAGGGCGATTCCTAAATATTTCCGGAAATATTATAATAAAATTTTATTTTTATCGACTAAATAA
Organism: Philopotamus ludificatus; assembly: GCA_022495035.1. Taxonomy (NCBI): domain Eukaryota; kingdom Metazoa; phylum Arthropoda; class Insecta; order Trichoptera; family Philopotamidae; genus Philopotamus; species Philopotamus ludificatus. Next base: position 20,871 of record JAGXCT010032838.1, read on the forward strand.
AAAAGAGTGTTAAAATATTCCTTTATTATCGTAGAAACCACCAGCTATAAAAGCTCTATTGACATTTTTTTAAAGGAAATCACATTTAAGTCTAATTTAATAGAATTTCAGCATTAGTTTATTTTTCATAAATCGAATTAAACAGAAAAATACATTTACAATAGTAAAATTGGTTATTTTGTATTTAAAATATATTTAAACCTCTATTTATATAACAATCTTTTTATTATTAGATTCGTAAAACTTTGATTGGAAAAGCTCTGAATGGAAAAATAATTCATATCCATATTAAAACCATAGGAACAAATCCTAAACAAATCTGGGGAAAAAATCAATTTTTACCCTAGCAAAGAATAGCTAGAATGGTTTTAAGAGATAGTCTCTTTCTAATCAGAATGAAGAACAAACTTGCGATACAAAATCTGGTGATACAAAAGAAGCAATCCAATAATAATAAACAGGTTATTATAAAAAAAAACTCTATACACCTGACCAGGTATATTCTGCTGATAAAACTGGATTATACTCAGAGGCGACTTGTCTACACTGAGGAGTTGCAGTTTTAGAAAATTTAAATTAAATTTATATTAAGTGTTACGGTGTAGAGGAAGAGCACTGTCTACTCGTCAGCGTTACCAGCGTCATGTATTGGCTGGATGAGGGGCAGCAATGGGGTGGGGGGTGGGGGGTTTCGTCGCTAAGCGCTGTGTTGCACTGCAACTCGGAGCAGTCCCACGCCGTCCATACTGAGTCACTTTTGACATATCCTTTTTTTAATTTTCCGCAACACCCTCAAATATTTTATCTAAGACGCGCCACTAATTATACTTTAAGAAAATACATAGCAGGATTTATTTATCCAAACATCAATAAACTGCTATTAGCTTCAAGGTAGCAAAGGATCAGCTGACAATATTATCAGGCAGTATTTCATTCGATGATCAAATTATGAAACTGTTGCTGATCAACCGACTTCTCTAGCCAAGATCATTAAAGATGATTATAAACAAGAAATAAAGTTCAGTACAATGTAAGTCTAACAAGAAGGCTTGGATATCGATATTAATTCCTTAAGAATTTTATAACTGGTTTGTTCCAGATACAGAAAGATAGATGATTACTTTTCTGCACCAAATAGAGATAATCCAACCATTGGATCAGGAATTTTATTCAACTTTAACCTTTTACACTTCGTGGAACACACGTATTGGCCTAAAAGTTTTTTTTAGCAAATAACTTGAACCAAGTGTTTTTATTTATTCATTAGTTTTTTATTACGGATATCAGATCAAACCCTATAGATGCTTATTATTCATTTTTCCAATGTATACATCTTTTAATAAATTTGTAAAAAAAAATATAATAAGAATAACTCTTAGATTCGACTAAAAGTGGATAGAGTGAAAAGGGTCAAAGGATATTACATTAATTCTACGTTTCAAGATATTTAGACGAAGGATGATAAAGATCCATTACAATTCTAGGTAAAAAAAAGATACAATTTTAACTTTAATAAGCAATTTTTAACATTTTAAATGAGCTCTACGTTTTCATTTGCGTGACCTTCATCTACGAGACCTTTTCAAGAAACGTATCTACCGCGCAAATCGAGGGACGGTTGTACATATACGTCACTCCTAACCTGAAGTTTTTTTCAAAAAATGATTCAAAGTGACGTCATAGAGAGAAATTATTCAGAAATAATTTTGGAAAATTTATTTTAATATCCCCAAATGTTTAATAATATTCGATAGAACCTGATAAATAATAAATTGCAGACAATAAACTAGGTCTAGAAGAAACCATGGACATAATACGTGACAGAAAGTGGCATATTTAATTAAATTTTGTAATAAGCCAGGTTTATGGGCTTGAAGATTAGTAGGAAGATATAATACATTAATGAAAGCAGAATTAGAGAACTGTCGGAGTTTGTAGAGAAATTGCATCCGTTGAAGAAGGATCCATGAAGTAAATCCATAACTAATAACTAAAACTAAAGAAATATATACATTTAAAAGTGATAATTGACTACTTCAGGGATGTTTTATATAATCGAATACAGACAAGATTAATTATTTTAAAGTTCTTTGTTAAATCGAGTACAGTCAAACCTCCAATAGCACCAAGATAAGGACCACGCTATAGAAACACGCCTTATAGAAGACTAGACACCTATACAAAATTTAGGGTTAGATTTGTATTTTATAAATTAGACGAAATTACTAAATAAAACATACTTTTGATGATTTTGTTTATTTCGCACTGCGTTGTATTACATTTTTACAAAGTATGTAATTAGGCATGAAAATTTATTTTTTAAACGGCGTTCTAAAATTTAGCAATATAGAAGGGACTGTCGCACAATCAGCCCACTCTATAGCAGGGAGAGGTATACAAAGATTGATCTATTTAACACATTGGATAACATTTTTTTTAAACAGATTATTTGAACTATTTATATGTGCATAATATTCCATATTCGTCAAACAAATTAATGATGAATACATAACTTCTACTATGCGTAATTTTAAATATACAAGATTTAAGAAAGAAATATGAAGAATCATTAATTTTCAATGGAAAATATGTAACAATTTTTAGGATAAATCCATCATAGGTTTCTTGAGCTTCGTATTCTTCAGATATGGACTTTCTGCAACATTTAGTAAGATTGAAGAGATAAATAAATAAATTATTGTTTCTTCAGATCTTTGATTGTATACATGTCATATTTATTCAATTTGCCCATTATTTATTTGACATTTGGGAGTCGCAGGGTGTCTCCGACCCTTGGCCGTGACGTACGACGTCGCTCGCCATTTCTGATTTTCCGGTCGCATTTTCATTTTAGAAAATTTCCCGACCGTGTCAAACATTCTTCGGCAGCGGAGGAGCGACAATACTCGCCGGCCCATTGTTATTCCCCCATTCCGCCCCCGGGGTTTGATTGATTCTGATTTTCAATATTTCGACTGACCCTATCCCACCCCCGGCACCGCGCTCCTAGTCTTCGGCCACATTCAAAAACATGAGAGTATCCCCGCGCACGTGTAAATTTTTAACAGATTGGGCGGAATCGAAATGTCCGAAAGTTGTGGATTTTCTGGGGGTAAAAAATTGGATGGGGGAGACAAAGGAAAAATATATCATTTTAACTTTTATTGCGAATGAGTTAAAATAAAATATATAAAAAATGGCTGCATTTTTTTCTAGAGATAAATTGCGATCCCGCGTCGAACAGACGTCTGAATAAATTCTGCTTAAGCATATCGACACGATCGGTCACGTTTGACTCGACGCCGTTATTAATATAGTTATCCGGAGATAGGTACCGGGGCCGGGACGCTTGATTGATACATCGGTAGACCGCACGGAGGCCCCAAGGTGGGGCACACGCCCTCATACATAGGTAATACACGGACCCTCGTCCTTCCGCCGTCGCCAGTCAACTTTATCAATGTGTATCGAGTGGCGGCGGGAGCTGGCTGGATGGGACCACATCACAGGCCCAACAAGTAACAAGACACGGAACTTCGACTCCAAAGGACCACATACAAATGCGAAACTTAATTCCGCTTCTGCCAAACATATTCGTCGGGGGGCAAGTCGGCGGTGGGCTGAGGGCCAGGGGGGATCAGCTAAAAGTTGTCGGACGGGGGTCAAATGTTGACAAACAGACGACATGGTTCGCCAATCTTGCGCCTTCCGGCCGTATAAAGAGGACAAGCTTTCGGCCCGATTTCCTGGGTTTATTGAAACACGCGTGCTACTTGACGACCGTGTGTATGTATGTGCATGTAGCTATATTAAACAGACACATTAATCTTATATAAGTTCTGAGAAAAAAAACAATTTAAATTAGAAAATAAGGAAACGAAAATATCAAACGCATTAAATATAGGAGTTTTGCAATCCACTTTACATATTAATTGCTTGAAACTGAAAAAACGCGAAAAATACCGAAAAATACTAAAAAATACTTAGCTATATCTGTTTAACTGGTTTAAAATTTCGATTAGTGTCGAGTTTAGGTCCCAAATTTAACATATTAACAGCGGCTCGAGAACAATGGCGTCATCCAAATGGTCATGTTTTAAATAGTTTTCTTTGAATAAAAATAGTTATTCATGATATGCTTCATGATTTGGTCAATATTTTGGATTTTTTAAGTAATCAATATGACCCGTATATGTCAACGTGTTACTCGCACGTTCGCACTCGGCACATCGTATCGGAAGCGAGCGAGAAAAAACATAGGGCGCGTGGCAGAAGCGGGGAATGTTAATTAATTAATTATTTTGTTAGCAATTGCAGACAAAAAGTATAATGATTATTATTAATATTTATTCATTTTTAGATTTTTAAGATAAATACAAAAGGTTTGTGATTTATATTACAAGGATTAATTATTATAATTAATCAGTATGAGTTAAAGTAATGTATTTACTCAAGGTATTTAAATACATTGAAACCCCATTTTCACCTGCTCGGATCTTACGTTTTCCTGTTATTTGCTCACAAATTTCCACAGTAATTTATCTCGAAATTTACGTTTAAAATATTTAAAATTTCAATCAATTTAAATGAAAAGAACATTTATAAATTTAAAAAAAAATGCTACCGTTCGTTTAAGGCCGTACTAGCCGTGCCAATGGGGTCTATTTGGGACCCCAAGTATTTATTTTTTCATGAATAACTCTTAATATAAATCCACGAATAACTCTTAATATAAATCCTGCATGATACAAACTTTTTGTATTTGTATAAAAAATGTCTTAAAAAGGAATTAAATAATTATTGACGGTAATTGCGAAAAAAAATAGCAACAATATTCGCTTATGTAGCCACGAGCGCGATGATTTTGCTCGCTCCCATCCGGTACTATATGCAAGTACGAGCGAAACCGTACTAGTGACACGTGCCGTGAGAACTCTGAGATGGCGGCATGTACTCAGACTATTTTTATTTTCAAAATAATCATTTTTTAACATTTTGAGTCAAGATATCGATGAATAACTCATTAGTGTCTTGACTTTAAATGTCTCGGACGACGCCGCTAGTAGAGCCGCCGTAACGGATCGGTTAAAACGTTTTTAATTTAAAAAAAAAATCCATCTGAAAATACCATTCTTAAAACTTTATCCTTTTTGATAGATATTGATTTTTGACAATATTAACACTTTATGAGCCGCAAGGTTTTACATCAAACCTAGCCTGGGGGCCGCTGGTTTCATGTAATGATAATCCAAGCTAACATGCACGTGTATCCATCTGTGGTCAAATAGTAGAACATTGTGCATCGTTTCAGAAAAAAAGGCCATAAAAGGCCCGCCAAAAGGCGTGAACGGCTCATAACGCTTGGCTACAAAATCACGCCTTTTGGCGTGAACGGCTCATAGAGTGTTAATACCTAGAAGACATATATCGATAGATTTAAGGCTGAATTCCAAGAACTAACGTACAAACATCCCTAGTTCTTAATATGGAAACATAATAATAATATTAAAACATCAAAATTATGGCAAAAATAATTTAATACTAAAAAAATAATGTGGAAGTGTGCTATGCATATATGTCTCGAATATCTTGTAGTTTTTCATGGTACTTAAGGGGCAGTCTTGGAGTACTATCTATGAAATATTGTTATCCAATATTGTTCTAGCTATTAAATAGCATTTCGTTTGTCTCCACTCAAAAAAAAATGTATTGTTACATTAAAAGTATTACTACGAGAAAGAAAATTTCCTTTAAAGGCAATTTTAAGAATTATAAAAAAATTGGCGGGTCTTAAAAAATATTATAAAGTTTTAAATAATTTACAGTAGGATTACTAGTTTGATTCCTGGCTGCAGTTTACGGTCTGGCGTAACGCGACCGAACCGTGGCGATTTTGGTCAGAAGATGGACCGTCGATGGAGAAGTTGAGGCACATTAGTCCGGCGCTAATTACTTTACAGGGATCTTACTGGTCAGCCGGAGAGGACGTTAATGCCCGTGGCGGGTGGGCAGGCAGGGGGTAAGGCGGGGGAGAGCCCCATTGCGGATGAGGTGCCCCTTCGCAACGAGTGTTGACATTGCCACTTACTGGAGGACCCCCTCTAATAGTGCCGTCGGCAATTAAATCTTATCTGGAATGGACAACAATCATTGGCAAATGTTGTCCTTTTATCGGGTACTCACAAGGTAATAAAGTTAATATCCGGATATGGCAAACGACTTACCTTTATCTTGCGAATTTGAGATGATCGAACGGCTTACCTGAAATAACAAAAAAATATAATTAATATATAAAATATGGATTATTTATTCATCCAATCATCAATATTTTAAAAATTTAGGCAATATTTTTTTCTTAATCGGGAAATTGAGTCTATTTTTATTTAATTTTGATTAAAAAATATAAGGTCTTTATTTAAAGTAATCATTTAATTTATCAACCTCGCCGTCCCTATGGGGTATTTTGGGTATCGCAAGTTTATATTTTTCTGGATTAACTTTTAAATATAAATCCTACATGTCACAAACTTTTTGTATTTGTCTAAAAAAGATTAAAGAATAAAATTATAACTAAAACAATGCCCTTTACTATCTGCAATTGCGGAAAAAAAATTAAAAACCAACGATATTCGGTGCTGTTGCCTCGCTCACCATCCGGTACAATGTCATTTTGTATTCATAGAATAATCCATATTATTGATATTGATGAATAATGCTTGGGGTATCTGATATCCCCCTTCGGACAACGCAGTTGATTTCGAGCCGCCATGACGGATAGGTTAAATGAGATTAGTAGCCCTTGCTGGGTCTTCAAGTGCACGAAATACTAACCCTTAATAGAGGGTTTAGCTGAAAAAAAGCTCACCTACAAAAAAGTCACTAATTAAAATAGTTTGTTCTTACCTTTTAAATAAATATATATCATAAAGAAAGTTACAAAGGTACTTGAAACGCTTGGGATATTTGGGATGTTTTCTAGCCACCGTGACGGATGAAAATAATATTAACACGACAAACAAACAAAAAATATTTTTAACATATGAATATATTTTTACCATCTTTCTGCATTACAAAAAATTAAAATAATTAAACTAAATCTAAATTAATCCACATTATTCATAATATCATAAAATGTTTTTTTTTTCAAAATTAGCTCTAGCGGATATTGCCGCAGCGGGTCGGTGGAGGCAAGGGCTCTACCCCCACTCCCCGGGTCGCAGTATTCACTTACACATGTCGCAGGGGCTGGCCGTCCACCCCATCCTCCCCACTTGTAAACACCCCGAGATGTAAATAATTAATTCCGGATGTAAGACATTGTGTAAGACGCCGACTGAATTATTCATATCGGCCGGTGGGCGTCGCTGGTACGTCACGTGATTAACGGACGCCGTATTGTCTGCGGGCTTCTGCGGCTGACTCGGGTCCAAACACGGGCCACTTCGAGGTCAAAAAATTGCAAAACGTCGCCCGACACAAAGACCCGGGGGTCTGTACGACTCGAATAGTTCGAGCGTATCCCTACTTAGCGTACTGCGCAAATCCGCAGTTGAGAGAGTGAGAGGGACACGGAGGTAATACACAATCATGGCTTGAGAAAATATATTAAACAAATACGTAGATCATTAGAATTAATCCCAAGATATAAATTAATTTAGCATTATATATATTTTACGTAACATAAAGTGAAGTACTCATAGAGTTGGGAGATATATTTCATATTTTCAGCAATTTAATAAAACATCGTATAACACTTTTACGTTATTAAATTTTAGACAAACTAAAATTATATACATTATATATACATATATATATTTTTAATGAAGATTTGTTAAATATAACTGCGATTCTCAAACTGTGTAGTCTTAAACAATATGATTAATATAGAGACAAATATTGCGACATTTTGATTTTTTCAGGAAAATTATTGAATTTTAACCAAATGCAGTGAAAGACAGAAATAATAAAGGAACTAAACGCCATAGAAAACATTGCCTTTTATGGAGAGGAGTGCGGGGGAAGAGGGTCTCGCCCCTACACGCTGTGACGCGCTGCAACTAGGTGCAGTCATTCTGACTTTTGGGCCCATTGCCGCTAGCGACTTATTTTATTAGTGTTAATATTATTTTGTATTTTTATCTCACCTTATTGTTTTATATTATGTGTTAGTGAAAAGTGAGCGAAATATTCCTATTTAATTTTAAATAATCCGCAGCACCCCCAAATATTTTATAATGTGCCTGATTAAAGAAAAAAGAAAAAAATAATGTATTTTCTTCCCTCTTCCCTCCTTAAAGCGAGCCGCGGTCTTTCGATCGTTTCTCGCGATCTGATCAATTTTGGACATTGAAGAGTAGGGAATTTTGGGAGCGGGGAGATTAGGGTAATGTTGGAAATCAGTTTTTTTACCGCATTGCAGTTCCTCGCTTAAGTTTATGGGTGTAATACCCTATATTGAAAAAATAAATAAATAAAAGAATATTTTACCCACGAGCCGCCACTACTTATTATATAAAACTTACAAAATACGAAAAGTAAAAATAAAATAGTATCATTTTCTAAGAAAATATATTAGGTACAGCGAAAAGAAATGACCGTTTTCTTATGGCGCTCTTTTATTTACAAAAATACAAAATTTTAATACAGAAAACCAAGTCCAAAATTACCTAGATGCCTTTTTTAAATCAAAGGAGCCAGATTTTTATAAAAGAGGCATCAAAATGTTGCCCAAATTGTGGAGAGACATTATAAATAATAATGGAAATTATTTAAACAAATAAATCATTTGTTTTAAAAAAAAGGTCATTTCGTTTCGCTAACCCTAATATAATAAATATCAGATTATAATAATAATAGAAAATTGAGAAGTAGCATGTGATTTTTACCTAAGAATACATTTACGGTGGTACGTAGGTATATTTCTTCAATCCGTTCTAGATCTTTGTACTTATATCAAACAGAAAGTATACCAGACGTTTTTTTTCATAAAAAATAAAGTGAAAATTAATAATCCATTCCCGTAAAAAAAACCTACCCGGTACCATGTCTGCAATTGCAAATAAAAACTACAACATTCGCTCCTGTCGGCATACGCGCGATGTTTTTTCTCGCTCGCAATCGGTACGATGTCCCGAGTGCGAATGAAACGTGCGAGTCATCGCGAGACATCGCCGAGCGCGTTATCATTTACGCGTCATATTGATTAGTTAACATAGCCGAGCCAATAGGCTGCCTTAAAAAAAAATATTCTATACGTTTATTTATTTTAAATAAATATTATAACTTATATTAACTTAGTTGTGCAGATGGGACTCCAAGTTTTTGATTTTTCTCAAATAACTCTTTTAACATAAAACCTACATGTCCCAAACTTTCTGTATTTGTCTAAAAATGTCTACAGAATATAAATGATCATTTACCTCTATTGTCCGCAATTGCGAAAAAAATAAAAACAAATATATTATTTTCTATTAGCACGGATGCGACGTTTTTATGAAAGTGCGAGCGAGAAAAAACATCGTGCCGTGCAAGTGGTGAAGCCACATGTGACGAGCCAGGAGTTTGCTTTAGTCGCGGCGGAACATCATCGAGTTCGTACGTCGCTTACATAAATGCAGAAAATGTTAACTTTACAAGTATATTCAAATGATTTTTCATAATATAATTTATTCCAAAATTCGCATGAAATCAAAGCTTAATTTCCATTAGGCACTTGAAACGGACTTTCAAGACTTTTTCTCCAATAAGTCGGTCGATTTATTCAGCAGTTAAAATTTATTATAAGATTGGTAGTATATTATTAATTCAGATAGGGAATACATATTTTTAGATTTAAAAATCCTAACGGAATATGCTTTAAAGATGGCACAAACATGCACAATTTCTTATTCCTTTAAATTATTAAAAAAAAGATACGTATATATATATTTTAATTATCATTATTATTTTATCGGAATTAGATAAGGAGTTAATGAAAAATATTGTTCTGTCTTAGATTTATTATGGCGCAGAATCCCCTCTGTGTTTGTGGGAGGGTATGGCATGGGGATTTTTCCGCAATTTTCCCGTCCCGTCATTAGTATTGGGACAAGTTTCACGGAAAAGTTGCTCTGCCGATGTTTATGTCCGCATTGCACAGATTGCACGGCGATAAACGTTAATGATGAGCCATCATCCCAAATAGGCTTCATATTCTGCTCTCCTCGCTTCTTCTTCTTCTTATTTCATCCGCCGCCCGCTGCACGTCACATATTGCAAGCACGGGTGCCGCCGAAATTGATTCGACTTTTATCTGCCGACGTCGCAGCAAACATTTTTATTGTGTCCGCGATTAAGATAAGACTGCAAATAAAATTTATGGGGGGCGATTCGGGACTTTGCTAAGTGCCAAAAAATTGCGCTCGCTGCGTCGTCGATGGCGTTCGCCAGAGGCAGTCCGCCGGCCAGACAGCATTCCAGCAAAGTTTGACACTGCGATACCAAGTTTGGCCAACTAATGTGGAACAGGAAGTCTTGCCACTGGAATAACATCTCCCTGCTAATAACAATGACAACTTGAAGTGACGTCGCGAAAACAACACGTCAACCCGGATTGTTCGGACATTGAACACTCGGCGATGCCGAAACACGCTGATAACATTGTATCGACAGGATCAAATAATAAATGTGTCACAAATAATATGAAAAGTTAACAATTTCTAGATCTTACAGCAGGGGTGAGCAACCTTTTTTTGCAACGGCCCAGCGACAAATTTGAAAATGTCGCGCGGGCCGCATGTAAGAGACTTATGATAATACAAACACTGAAAAATGAACTCAAATTATCACTTTATTAACAAAATAAACCTAGTGTAACGTTGGAGCCTATCAGGATTCGAAATGAATATAACGAAGGACGCAACGAGACACAAATTCATAGAGACAGCATCTTTATTATCGTAAACAATACAGCGGACGAATCAGCATAGCCGACCCGAGGATTACAGTATTACTTATTTAACCGATTATAACATCGAAGAGGAGGAATGAACAATAAATAAATGATAGCAGCGCACTAACAAAGTGCGCTGCTTTCTATCCGGGAAGGCTATCGCCTTCTTACATGATTGGCTGTCTTCAACTGACCTCTCAAACTCTGGGGCATCTATATATAAACTATAGGCTTCGTCAGGGAACCAATGCTTTCCTTTGTCTTGATCCATGACACGTGTTGGTTGGGTCACTTCATCCGATAGATCCTAAACTATGGGGCCTTGCTCCTGTTGTAAGAAGCAGTTTGTGAGCCTGGATCCTTTTAGAACCATATTTGGGTTAATATTTTCATAAACCGGATATGCCGTTACCCATGATATCATCGCATTAGATCCCTGCCGAATTGTTCTACATATGTCATAGACCAAGCAAACGGATTTTCCAGCTTTCCTCCGACGTTACTAGTATAAAAAAATATAAAAATAAAATAATCATTAATAACAATACTATTAAAAGTGAAAACCCGTTTTTACGTGCCCGTATTTCACATTTTCGGTCAATTTTTGCAGTCCCGTTTTATTTTAGTTTTTATGTTAGAAATAAATATTAGAAAACAAAAAAAAGGATTTACTGCATCAAATTGCTGGATAGATCGTTTCAAGAAGAGGCACTCTGTGGTGTATAGATCAGTTTGCGGGGAATCTGGAAATGTTGATTTGGACATAGCTGAAGATTAGAACCAGATGGACGTTCCTACTGTAATTTCAGACTATGGTAGAAGAGATATTTTGAATACTGATGAAACAGGACTGTTCTTCAATGTTCTATCCTCGAAGACATTCGTATTTAAGGGTAAAACTTGTCATGGAGGGAAATGAGTAAAAACAGGCTCTCAGTGACTCAGAAGCGGCCCAAAGTGTGAGCCGCGGCTCCCCAGGGAGCTCATAATTCGGCATTTTTTTTTGGAATTCCCTATTATCGAAATTTTTGCGCTCACTTTTCTCAAGGTCAAAAATTTTGAAAAAAATCTGATGTATTAAGGGAGCCGTGGAAAAATCTGATGTTTTAAGGGAGCCGTAAACCGAAAAGGATTGGGAACCTCAGGGCTAACTGTTCTTTTGATTACAAATACAGATGGCAGTGAAAAGTTTTCTCCGTTGGTAATTGGAAAAGCACAAAAACCTCGGTGCTTCAAAAATGTCAATGAGGTAAGCTGTGAGGCTTATTGAGGGCCTTAAGCTATTTTACAAAAAACATTATTTTTTCATTGAAAATGTAAAAGATGAATTATAAGATCGAAATATATCGATTTATAGATCGTAAGAGCTGTAAAAAGTACAAAAATATGTAACTAGTTAGCGTAAATATCTGAATAAAAATTAATTTTCAATTTTTGTTTTTTAGCCAGAAATCTACGTTTTCCTCTAATTACGTTTTTTAACGGTCGCTTCAAAAACGTAAAAATAGGCATTCACTGTATGTAGAAATATACGGATTGCTCACTCCTGTATTACAGAATCATATGGTAATCGCTTGAATTAAAAAGATTTTTAAAATTAGAGAAAAATATTTAGGATTTTTTCTTGCTCCGTTCGTCAATTTTTATGTTTTGTTTACGTTAAATCTTAAATATTATTATTTTTTGTCTTCAATTTTAACCTAAGTGCCATATCGGTGTAATAGATCCAGATAAAAAATTATCAGTCCCATAAGCTTTTCGAAATTGTTTCTGCATCTGTCGAAGAAACAATCCATTGCTTGCTGGAAAAAGGTTGTGACCAAAAATCGTCACTGGATGAATGGATACGAAGAAGCAATTAACATTTGTCGTGGTATTTGTGGTGAAGGGTTTGATGACTTGGATATTTGAGATAACGAATAAAGAAAAACTATTTTTTAAAACTTCGAACAAACCGAATTTGAATTACACGACAATTTGTGGAACCATATGATCGTGTTATACGAGGTCATAGTGTACTGGTAAGCTAATTAATATTAACCCTTTCCACTCAGTCCACTTTTAGTCGAATCTATTAATTGATCTCATTATATACTTTTGATAAATTTATTAAAAGATATATTATTGGGAAAATGAATAAAAAAAAATGGGGTTGATCTGATATTTGATTAAAAAAATATATTTTTTTAATCAAATGAAGAAAACGTGGTTCAAGTCGTTCGCTAAAAAATCTTATGACCCTATACGTCTGGCCGACGGAGTGGAAAATCTGGTTAAAGAAAATAATATGAAGCAAAGTGCATATTTACTACTTAAACGTGAAAGAGGTCGGTGAAAATAGTACTGTAAAATATCCACAATCGTGATTTAATATTTTTATTTATTATATTTTAGATTTAATTCAGCAAATTTTTGGTATCTTTATGTATATTTGTGATTCTGCCAATCCATCCGAGTTAGATGTATGCCTTAGAAATATGTTTTAAGTTGTCTGAATTTTTTTGAGAGATACGGGATGGGCGTGACCTGAAACGGATGCTGCGCATGTCATCGCCAGTTCTCACTATGAGAACGAAGCTGTATTTCCTCCGTGAAAAACATTTATTTTAACGGACGAACATAGTTTAATGAATAAAGTGTGAAAATTATTGTGTTCTCGATGCGGCAGACAGAACACCGCTCAAAAAATAAAATTAAAATGAGGAATGAAAATAATTTTCAGCCAAAATGATAAAAAAGAAGAACAATAAATTGTTGTCGAATGAAAAAGATAGGTATAATTTTTTTTTATATATTTTCTATATAAAACTGCTTCAATATGCTTGGTTTCGATTTACACGGTAATTTTAGATAGCCGTTTACCGTATAAATAAAATTTATAATATAATTTTGTGGTTTTATCTTAACACGTCGTTTTTCCAAAAAAAAATCATAACTCTTTTATTAATCAAGATAGTGAGCCAAAAATGTAACTCCTTAAACTTCGACATTCACTGAATAGTTAGTGTAAAAATCATAATTTATATCTTATAGCAGGGGTCACCAAACTATTTGGAAACGGGTCGAATATAATTTTTTATACAACATGGTTTTTGGTCCTACTATATACCTTTTATTATCGATGACAGCTGTTTTTATAGCTAATAATGTTGAATGTCATAAATAAAAGAAAACAATTAAGATATGACATCAGTAATTATCTATAAATAAAATATAGTAGGTCTGATTTTCATTACTAAAATTATTCACGTCAAGAATTCATATATTTGCTGATATCGCCTCAAACATATTTAATAATTCATATGTTTATAAGTAAAATAAATGATTATTTCTATTTATATAATATTTTATGAGATAAATTTATTTTTTGATATCTGAATCAATGAATTATTAGGAAAAACAACATTTTATTTAATTTTAAATATTTGATTCGTATCCGAACGTTTCCTTAATTGCCTTTTTCCACAGCTGTGGAGTTGATTGTGAATGAAAAAATATACATTGCAAAAAAAATGCGTAACGAAGCTAATTGGATATCTGGAAGCCTTAAAAAGTCATAGAATATCTGTAATTCCGAGCCGCCGCCGACACCTATCGGCGGCCATTGGCATCGCCTCGCTATATTGCGATTACGATTATGACATCTGCAAGTTTTGTAAACAATCCATGAACAAAGCAACAGGAGGAATATTGCGCCAAACTTGCGACAGGCTAATCCGCAAAGTTATACGTCCTCCCCCCCGCGCTTCCCGCCCTCGTTCTGCCCCGCCGCAACAATAAACAAGTTTACGTTTTAAGTTATGAATGATATCGACCGAAAGTTTTTTCTTCAGACTTTCGTCAGCGACTTTCCCAAGTGCAAGTCGAGGGAAACTCGGCGAAAGAGAGGGGGTAGCTGTAAAAATGTGGGCCAAGTCGAAGGAGAGGACATTGAAATTAAACTCGTTTCAAATTAAAATTGCCAAAGTTTCCCGGCGGCCGATGCGGCCCTGGGTAACCGAACTTTCGGTCTGCAAACTTTTGTTTGTGACAAAAACCATAAAAAACTTTTGTGATGAAGGTCATTTTTATGCGAAGTGGGTGAAAGTGGACGCGCGGTCACTTTTTTCGCGCGGAAAATCTGCATATAATGCACCCAAAAAGAAAAACGACACTCAACGCGAACGTTTAAATTTTCGCCGATGTTTTCAATCGAACCGTTCGGAAAACTCATTACGTCGCGTTTATTGTACGAGAAAATTCATGGAAATGTTGCTGAAATGCCATTGGCTGAAAAATCTCATGTGAAAATAGAGCATTCGGAATAAGAGAGACGAATCGCGTGGTCAGCGCGAGGTGAGAGAGGTCGCGGGGTTGCTGAAAGCGAGCGGGCGTGTCCTCGAGGACGTGGCAGCCTCCCTCACTCGCGATTGGCCGCCTCCAAACACGGAGCACGCCCACGTTCCTCCCGCCACGCCCACCCCCACCGACACACCTACGAGGTGAGAGGCCGTCGGCGAAGAATTTTCCAGATTTGCGTCACGGCGGCCTCGAGGTCGACCTTAACCGAAAAAAAACACATAAAACCGGGCCGATCGATACCGAAGAAATAAATTTCGAACGTCCTCCAGTGTTGTTGTAGATTCGTATTAATAGATTGTGTGTAATGTCGGAAAATTTTTCAGCTGAGAAAAGTCGCCGCGAACTTGGCACCGGATTATCCATGACCTAGCTGAATGCGATAAAAGCGCGGTCGATTTATCAAAAGCGATTCTGATGAAAAAAGCAGCGTTATGAAAAAAACTGCTACAAGTTTTTAATACTCTTTTTAAAGATGAAAAGTTTACGCGGGATATAAAGAAGCTTAATATAATCCACACATTAATCATACATACAATGCATTCTATGCTCTATATAAATAATAACAATTAAAATCAATAACAATTAGTATAATGGAATGAGATAATTAGTACTTATAACCAAGTGTTCAAATAAAATATTTCACTATTAAAAAATCGATTTTACATTAAAATTTCAGAACTTCAAAGTCACCTTGCACATTTGTATTTAACTGACAAAACTTTAACTTGAGAGTCCGGAGGTAAAATATATTTTTAATTAATATTAATCCCAATATTTACGAAACAAAATACCACAATCGTCCTAATCGTTAAAACAAACAAACCATTAAGAAAATTAATAATTTTCTTTTGAAAAATTAGATTATGTTAATCAATCCATCATCAAGCAAAACCATTAAGGATCAAAGGAAGATATTAATGCCGCATTTACGTCAAAAAACATTGATTATGGGATGAAAAATATAAGTTTTGTACGGCAGTGGCTTGGAATATGTGTTTTTTACAAAAACCATAATGAATACTTCATTGAGTAACGAACGTATTATTATGTGACGGTTTTTAAAACATCTGTGACTTTTTTAAGTGATTTATATATATTTGTTAATTTTA
>JAGXCT010032840.1:0-40965 GCA_022495035.1 Philopotamus ludificatus
ATGGAACTGTGTCGGACCGGTCTGACACAGCTTCATCCTGGGTACAAAAGTATAAAGTCACCAAGAGTATATGCAAGACCTACGATTTCCAACTTTACCCTAACATCTTCGCTCTCTCCAAATCTACAAAATTTCTTACTCTCGAGAAATATTCTAGGAAGAGGAACCGTCCTATGTATTAACAGGGAGCCTCGAGTACAAAACAGCAGATTGCGGGTTTGCCGTTAAAACCCAAATGTCAGATGAAGATAATGACTGAGCTGGGTATGCTCTTCGGACAAGGCGCAAAGAGTAGACTTCGTTCGCGCTATGGCCGCAATTCGCAGACTTCGCTAGCGCTAGTGCTGCAGTTTTGCGTAACGTCTTTACGCCGCTGAAGCTAGTAATCTTCACCGTAAGCAAACAATACATCGGACATCATTAGCATATGCGCCATAGAATCTTCGCTACAGACCGACTGGGGGAGTTGGTGAAACCAGAAGCAGAATCGAGTAGATTGACGTCCCCGTTTCGAAGTAAAGAAACAGAAGTGATTGCCATTCCCTATACTCTTCATTTTCGCTTTATGTCTGTATTGTAAGTGCTAAATAAATACGAATGTCATAGAATAAACAAAGGGAGTCAGATTTAATCATTTTCCGAGCTTAAGCTCCCACAGATTAATTGATAAGTGTAATAGTATGTAGAGTGGTTATACCACAGAGTACGAGATAATTTCCTGCACTTTTATTTGAGTATGTTCCATAATAATGAATGACATATAGCGCCCCCAGCGGGATCAAGTGGTATCATCCCTTCCACCAGAATTATTATCAGCGCCACTGCTAAGGTAGCCAACCCCTTGCTCTCGTTTGGCCATCGGATGCCGCCATGACGACTCTAGAATATATCCTCCCGTCTTCTCCATAGAAAACCACACCGACTAACCAATTAACAGAGAAGCTCACCACCGCAATCGTTGGCGTTCTGGCTGAAGACTCCGCCACAGTATCACCGTGGACTGATGCGCAGTCACGAGGACCCTCAGCCGGCCTCTTGTTGGGATCATTTGATGAGTACTCCTCTGCAAATAATATAGGCACTACCTCGCCACGAGTGTCGTCACTGACAGAGATCACCAAGCAGAGGATATCAGGGACTGCAAGCGTCACAGATTTTTTTCATAACGTGTTTAACCTAAAAGCTGTTTATATATGTTGTTCTTCAATAAATGTGTCAATGTGTTTACCATAAGTTGTGTAGGATTTTTATCACCGGCAAGAGGCTTGCAATGGTCCTAGTCACGAATCCTTCTATAATATTTTGCCACTTTTATCCAACGGGTGGAATCCAATCCTTGGTATCTCATCAAGGTATTGTTTCATGATATCGATTGACTCCAAACGACTGGAAAAGTCCATTTAAAGAGACGAAAAAAGCGAGCAAATGCCCGGTAGCAAGTTACATTGCTGACCAGTTGCATATGTCCGATAGAGCCCTTCAAGTGCGATGTCCAGGTGAGGACAGGACCACAAATCAGGGAAGAACCAGCTACAATTTAGCGAGATTTAGAAGAGATGGTATAGAAATCCCACCTCTCCTAGCACTGATCAAGAGCCGCTTCACTGAGGCGTGTTTTTAGGTATGCTAAAGATACGCCCTCTAGTGGGCATATTGTATTGGCGCCGACGACAACGAGACTTATTTTTAAGCAGGATCCGATGGCCGAGCGTAAGGACGCCAGGAATAATTCAAAGTGATACTGTTGAAGATATGCAATAAGCGCAAGTGAGATTAAGAAGGGGGGGGCGCTCCCCCGACAAAAGGATTCCACTAACATATGACAACGAACAGTGGTGTGCCCAGCAGCCAGCTGGGTACCCTACAATCTCACAGAAGATGGAATTATAGGCGAACAATCACAATTTATATCCCCATGCCCCATGTGTTAGATGCGATGCGAGAATGAAGAGCCTAGATAACCTGCAAGAAGACCGTCACATTCCAGGCATCAGGGTTGGGACAAACGTGTCTCTGCTGGATCACGTAGTGTCTTCCAGGTGGCAAAGACACGCGTCAGGGTTAGAAGGCCACGTATCGTATTATTAGTCTCGAGATCTAGCCTTGACAAATAAAGTAACGTCGTCTAACGTTTTAACGAGATCGTACCTGAAAAAAATCCAAAATAAAGGTTCCAACACAGACCCTTGGGGACATCCAATTGGATTGGAATGGTCGTCTTCATTTTCCGTGGAGCGTCCCAGCATACATCCAAATAGTGGATGATATTTTATAAAAATTTAGAGCGGCTCGATGCGATAATTCTTTCTAGTACTTTGAATGATAGGCATATAGGCCTTAAGGTCGGAGAGGGCTTCGCTTTACGTATGTAAGTAAAAAGTTCGAGATTCCAACAATTAGGGACGACACCGTTTCAAAACATAACTCGTAAAATCTGGAGTATTGAAGAACTGGTCTAGACCTTTCTCACGACGATGTTGTCGAGGCGATCGAAGCCCGGTGCTTTGCCATGACGAATAATTGTCAATGGTTTCGTAGATTATATAGAGCTATGGGGAGCCAGGCCGCTATCCAGACCAATTCGGTGACGTGTGTGCTACAGTATCAGACCGTGAATTAAATACGAATTGACCCTAGCCTCGTCTGATTATTATTGTTATAATCCGCACGTTGACAGCTTGGCTCCCAGGCTTATGGCTGGCGACCTGACCCGTATTTAAAGAGCTTAGATAACCTACAAGTCGACCGTCACATTCCTGGCATCAAGGTTGGGACGAACGTGTCTCTGCTGGAGATCGCAAAGTGTCCTCCAGGTGGCAAAGACCCGCCTCAGGGTTAGAAAACCACTTATCCTATCCTAATATGCGTTTATATTTGCTCCTTACCAGATGTGAGCGAGAAAAAATATCGCGAATGTGCGATTGCGAGTGAAACCGTACTAGGGATATATGTGGGGCGAACTATCTGCTACGGAACGTCGTTGTGTGCGCGTCATTTACGAGTCACATAAATTAGTAGAAAAATATATCATGAATATCTATTTTTATTCTTAGAATAATCCATTTTTTAAAAAAAGTGAAGGTATTGACGAAAAATTCATACTAAATAGACCCCATCGATCGACACCATTGGTTACGAGCCGCTGTGTCGGATCGGTTAATATTAGGGCATCTAGAAATGACTCTGCATTATCCTGGACAGTGATTGTAAAGGGTAATTTTGATATATTTTAGTTATGTACATTTTTGTTTCATTGAGATGGCGTAAAATTGCATATTTCTCTTTATTACCCTTCGAGAACACGGTTAATCAGGATACGTATAATCGAGGTTTAACTATACATATATACGTTTCGTGCGTGTTTCTATTTTCGCAACAGGCGTAATTTTTAACCAGTCTCTTTTAGCATAGCACGCATCGATATCGCTTTCTTTTATGAAAAATAACCATTTTCCGGACACATTCACATGATGCCAAAAAAAATGGAAAATTCATACTAGTCACGATTCCATCATATGCGAGGGCACGCGTCGACATGTGTCTAGAATGGGATACACGGTACGCACGATACTATGGAATAAGAAAAAAACGACATATATCTCAAGAAACATAAATAATATATTAATATGTATTTATTTTTTGAACATATATTTAATTTTTTTGATTCAACGGATTTTGATAAAATATTTTTTATACATACATAAATAAGAGAAGCTCATTTATCACCGAAGGAGAGAATCTCTCCGTAGCCTTCTGAGCGGCAAAATATAATTAATTGCCAAACTAATGGCAAACTTTGAATCCCAAAACAGAGTTTGGACCTCGGAGGGCATTCTTCTCGAACGACAACAATTAAATCATAAAACAAGACATCAGGTTAAATTTAACCCATTTACATCACTCTGAATATGTTATAATTTAATTCATTTCAAACATAGGCCAACAAACTATTTTTTATTAAACCATTTAATCGAGAAAAAGAGAATTTTCGATGAGAGCTATACGCGACAGTGACTAAAGTTGATTTTTGTTAAGAAATTATTTATTATTTTTTTTTATTTATTTCAAAAACAGTAAAAATAACATATAAAATAAAAAGAAGAAATATATAAAAATATAAATGTAAAACATATTAAATCTCGTACAATAGATCAACTAAATGGAGATATTTAACATAAAATATATCCACATAGTGGTCGAGCGAAGTAATAGCTCTGGTTACCGGAGAGTTTCGGAGAGCACCTGTCCTCACATTAGGCGGAAGAAAAGCACACGCGAATGAACTCGATGGTAGTGAGGTGGCGCCCATAGGGGCAACTCGCACAGTACAAGTGGGTTATGTACTGAGCCAACCAACAGCTTGAAGAAGTGCTTTACCAAGTAGATATCAGGGGTTAGATACCCCATGCAACCCTGTACCCATGCGCTTTGGTATACACTGGATTAGAATCCAAGCTCTCTCAAGTAGAGATATCGCAGAAATTTCTTCTAGATTTTCTCTAATCTGAGGGAATTCGAGTCGTCATAAGTCGACCATATAACCTTGAGAATTTCGCATATCAAGGCCCTACATTCTTGATGATCTCATACACCGATACATGTCAAATAAATATAACTTGAAATCAAACAAAATACCCAGGTCTTTAACGAACGATTACTTAAGAAGAGTTACGTTTCCAAGTCTGTAATTAAAGATGATGGGCTCTTTTGATCTAGAAAATGTCATTGTTTGACATTTTCAAATAATGGAAGACGATGTCAGCCTAATTGTGTAAAGAATCAATGTCCAACTGCAACGAAAAGGCATCTTCAGGTGAAGTAACATATCGAAATATTTTTAAATCGTCTGCGAAGAGTGAGAATTGGCAATTAAGGAACCGCTGAATATCATTTATAAATAGAATAAATAATAAAGGTACTATATTTGACCCATGCAAAATTCCGGAAGGCTTATTGTAAGCATACGAGGTTAGGGAGTCGTATGTCAAATATTGTTAATTCTCTCTAAAACAGAGGTACCTAATCTTTTTCGGTTTGCGGCTCCCTTAAAACATCAGATTTTTCCGCGTCTTTTTGACCTTCTTGAGAAGAGCGAGCGCAAAAAGATGGCGCAAAAATTTTGAGAATTAGGAATTCCAACAAATTTGTCAAATTGTTTAATTTAATATTTTGCGGCGCCCTTAAGACGACACAGGCTCACACTTTGGGAATCCCTGCTCAAAAGTATCTCGAGAAGAATCGTATGTGATTATCCGAGAACCCAAAACTATCTAGTTTCAAAATGAGTCTAGCATGATCGACTTATCAAACGCTTTTTAAAGTCGTTATAGATGACGTCGACTTGGACCCCCTTATCCAGTGACTCAGACAAACAAATTGAAAAACCCAGAAGCCCCGTGACTGTTGAGCGTCCAGGCCGAAATCATTTTTGCTCATCGATAATTCTACTTTCAATATGATGAAATATGTATTTATGCAGAATCATCTTAAACAACTTGGCAGGTCCGAATAGAACAGCCGCTGATCTATAATTGCTAGTATTAGATTTCTCACCTTTTTTGAATATAGGAGTAACTTTCGAAATTTTCCATAAGTCTGGAAGTTGGGACGATTAAAAGTATGACAAAAAGGGACTGTTAATTCATCTTGACATGCTTTAGAACGAAAGAAGGCATAAAATCGAGTCACAGGTATCGCAAAACATCCTTGTTTCATGCCTTCCATCCGTAATATTTGTATTTGAACAAACTACAGTCTTTCTTAGTCCCAGAACGCAATATGTGTAACTTATCAATAAGACGATCTTCCGCAGGAAGATTGAAAGTGTGTCCTCGGGATTTAGCACCTTGCCAAAAATCACTTACATGCTGGTCAACTTTTAATTTTTTTCTTCCTTCGTGATTATGTATGAGTTTATTACGCACAACCTCCATCCCCCAAAAAAAAGTTTTCGAAATATAGGGAGCTAGTTCAAAAATAAAGCCCTAATAAATGGGACGCCTTTGCATTATACACAAAGCGTAAAAAAATGAGAGTTCGGGAACGCTATTATCATTAATGCCAATCTGCATCCAGTGTATTCAAGCATCAATCAAATTTATGACCACACGAACCCTAAATATTCTATAATCCAATGACCATGAATTAAAATGACAACACGTGTTATTTACTAAATTATTATTTTGGATTTGTGCAATATTATCATTGTTTATAAATATAATAAATATTAAAAACCTAAAATAATAATTTAAAAATGATACGTAATTAATTTGTTTTATGCCGCCATAGCGGCGGCATTCGAGTGATGCGTAAGACTTTGATGCCGCTTCTTCGACGGCATTCGGGTACAAAGGGTTAAAATACTTTATATTTAAAAAATGTTTCTAATAATATTTAAATTAGTTAAAATTATAAAAAAAATCGACGAAGGAATTTAATCAAACATTTACAGGCTTTGCTGATAAATGCTAAAAATTTATGTTACTAAATTTCTATTTAATTAAGCTCTAAGTTTTGTTATTATAAATTGAAACCCCTATTTTAGTTACATTTCTATAATAATAAAATAAATACACTCATTTTTGGCTATTTTAGCACTGTTTAAAATCTCCCCCGTACCTGTCACAAATATTACCCCCAAAAATTTTCACAGATTTCCCACGATTTCGTATTAAGTTTTTTACCTGTCATTTAATATATGCATAGAATATTATAAAAATAAATACAATTTAACTGTTCGATACAGCGCGAATGCATATTTTCTGTTCTGAATAATAAAATAAAAATGCATAGAACTAAAAATAAACATTGCGAGTTTGCAAACACTCGGCGATACGAATTTTAAATCGGCCGGAAGTGGGATACGTTTCCGGCCACCACCCCATCCCCTTCATAGACTAGCGGGCCTTCAGTCAGAATTATGAATAAAATAGTCTAGTAGCTGGCAGGCTTGTCTGGAAGGCGACCAGTAGCCGTCTGGCAGCGGTTCTGGGAGCACGCGCCCCCTCTCCCCGGAAAATTCTACGTGATTTCCCGCGGAAAAGTCTCGCGGGGTAACCGTCTTCTCCCCTTTCCGCCGGCTCATTACAGAGGGGGAAATGTATGGACGTGTGCGCTATTAAATGTAAGTAGATACCAAATCATATAATAAAAATAAACCGAAATCTAAATTTACACGATTCATTTACGTTTTTATTGCATCGAAAATGGGTTAATTATTCAGAAAAAATATGCGGCCATTAGATTTGATATTGTGGATATTTGCAGAGTGGCGTTTGTCGACACGCGAAATTTTCATGCAAACAATTAACCTTGAGACACACTGACCTTTTTCCGGCCCAATCATAACGCCAGGTGAAAAGTTCAGCGCGGCATTAAACATTATTAGACCGATCGATCATGAAACGCATACTTATGAATATGCTAATTTTATTTGGGGGCGAGTTTGATGTATGTAAAAATATTTTAATATGTTATATTTCGTGCCCTAGCGATGATCGTTACGAGATAAGCGTTTGTTTTTCTATTCCGTTGCCATGGATATAATGGCACGATGGTGGTGTACTTAGAAATAATGTTGCATTTTGCAACGATGAATTTTTTTTTATATTTAAATTAAATATTGTAGAAAACGGTTGTAAAAATATGTTTTACTGAAAAAAAAAATAAGATAAAACATGCTGCGGATGCTTCGTGTCGTGAGAATAAATAGTAGTGGAGTAGATAAAAAGCGTCGAGGAAAAACATTTACATCTGAGGGTGTACGCTAAAAAGACAGTGTTGGAAAAATGATTTTCATTTATATTGCGAGAGTGGAAAATATTTCACGCTCATTGTATGCACTCGGTCTGACTGAAATGTTTCTGGATTTTATTGTATATATATATATATATAGAGATTCATACGTTATTTAAACATAATTCTAATCCCTCAATGTCTTAATATACTTAATTTAATAATTATGACACATTTAACATTTTTTTATTAATATAAAAAAATAGTTATTCAGTTTATTTATATTATTTATTATATTTTCATAAATAAATAAACTAAATATTACTTCAAATTAAAATGATATTCTGCTTTGATTTGTTCTTAATTAAAGAGAGATATTTATACAAATAAAAAAATATGTAAATACGGATTATTAACATTGTTATTCAGCTCAGACTAAGATGAAACGAAGAATGCGAGAATAATAGATCTGGATTCAAGTATAATAAAAAAAAAAACAATAGATACGTTAAGAGTTTTTCATTGGTGAAAATTTTCCGATAAATTTCTATATCTTATATAAAGTCCAAATCTCATCAGAAAATATTCATTCTTAAATTTAGGTATACATTTATAGGCCTTTATATAGGTCGATACTTATTCTTCAATACTAAAATATAGCTATTATATTTTTTTTTACTAGATATAAAACTAATTTGATCTATTTAAAGAATTATAGCCTTTTTGATTAAGTGTTTTGCAGCTTATCTTATAATATTATAATTTAATTTGTTAAATTAGATAAAATCCATTTCTTGGTTCATTTAAAATCCATATTCAAACAATATTTTCACTCTTAACTCATTGCCTACGGGGGACGTGTATTCCACGTCAACAGCGTATGTGCGTATGTCCGGGGAGCGCATATCACACGCTAGCCGACACTACGTTTCTGATCGACCGTGACTTTAAATAACAAAATTTTGTTTTTTCAAATATTTTTATAAATACTTAATAGTTAAAGCAATATAAAAAAATATCAATTCAAAAATACTGCCTCATATCAGGTGGACCAAGAATTTAACATTTTTTTTGTAATAAAAAATTCAATTCTAATTAAAAAAAAAAACTATTCAGGATCTTTTCCACACTTATTTGGTAAATTTTCAATCTCTTTATTGTGAATTAAAATGTTGAAGAAGTCATTGCCTACAGGGGACGTAGATTACACAATAATATTTTGTTTTTGTTTTGGTATTTGACAGTTATAGCAATACAAAAAAAAAACTTTTTTTCAGACCCGAGGGAAGATTTTGGGCAAATTTAGCAAGTGCATATAAAAAAAATTATTTGTAATATTTTATTGCCCTTTTACAAGAAGAAGAAAATGAAGAGAAAATTATTATTTTCTGGATGAATAAGTTTTTACTGATGTCATATCGTAATTGTTCAGTAGTTTATGACGTTTCTCAACATTCTGAGCTATAAAAACAGCTGTTGTGAAAAATAAAAAATATGGCCTATCCTAGAGATCCAACAGCTAATGACCTTAAAATTTCACACACAAGCCTTTTTATATAAAAATAAAATTCGACATTCTATAAACCGTGTTCAAACGTTCCATGTTTTATAAAAAAATAAATTCGGCCAGTTTCCAAAAAGATTTGTGACTCCTGCTATAGAATATAAGTTATTTATTTGCATTAACTACATTAAAAAGATCAAGATTTACTTGTTTAGTCTCTCTACGTTTAAATAATCCGTTACAATCACGCTTTACAGAACTCACTCCCTTGCGATCTTCGTCGCTTTCTTCTAACAACTTCGTGCGTCTTTTTAATGATTTTGACACTTGAATTTTGTCAAAAGAACAGTTTCAAGACGTGTATTCCTTAGGACATGGTATGGCAGTCGATTCTAGCAGCTCTTTATTATTTTAAGGTTTGCCGTGTGGTTTTAATTGAGTCTGAATATTATTTACATCAACCTTCGATACCTCCAGAAATGTCGTATTTCAGATTTTTTTCTAATAACCTTTTCCAAATACCAGGGGCGTACGCTGATGTTGCAGTTGGGTGTGCTGAATGTGGAAAAAAATACAGTATTGTTTAATGAATTTTATTATTATTTATACATTAATTCTATTCTTCGTTTTTACGACATAAGTTTTTAAATGGAGCTATCGTAAAGTGTGCTCGTCTGTTTTATTTTTATAGAGTATTTTTTTCTTCATTGATATTACTTGAAAAATTTATGTCGCAAAAATGAAGAATGGAATTATTGTATAAATAATAATAAAATTCATTAAAAAAAACTGCATTTTTTTAATATTTTTTTTCCACATTCAGCACACCCAACTTCAACACCACCGTACGCTACTGCAATAATATGACGCCGACTCCGACTCTCTTACCTTTGCATATAGATATTTTTTCATGCTATAGACATACAAATAAAACAAGATCAAACTATATTATTTATTTATTAGAATTCATTCTTAAAATCAACATTGCTTCTATTAAATAAGTATTCGTAGAAGCTATCAAATCAGAATTATGGATAAATAAAAACTGTATTTGTTTTTCCACATTCAGCACACCCAACATCAAGTCCACAGTACGCCATTGCCAAATACTTTTTATACTCGAGTGAATGATTTCATTCTATGCTTCATAGATTATATTATATTATATTGCTCCCACCAAACCCGAAAGGCATCTCTGTTACCTTCAGCAGCTTCTTGAATATGTGGCGCATTGTTTACCTTAATTAATAAGCTTTGAATGAATATTCGACATTGATTTATAGGTTGAATATGGTTAGCTGAAATTAAATCAGTTTCAGATTATCAATAAAAATGTTTATATTAAAGGATGAGGAATAAGTAAACAATGAAAAAAATACTTAAGGTTAAAAAACGTTGGTTAGGTTAGATATATAGTTTTAATTAGGTTAGGTTAAGTTAGGATAAGGTTAGGTTAAATTAAAATAGGTTAGGTTGAGATAAATAAGGTTAGGTTAGGTAAGGTTTATAGCTTTAATTATGTTAGGTGGAGTTAAATAAGGCTAGGCTAAATTAAATTAGGTTAGGGTTAATTAAATGAGGTTAGGTTGGGATAAATAAGGTTAGGTTAGGTTCTGATTTAATGTATATATTTTAATTATGTTAGGTTGAGTAAAATAAAGTTAGGTTAAATTAAATTAGGGTAAAGTAAATTAAATGAAGTTTGGTTGGGTTAAATTTGGTTAGGTTAGGTTCGGTTAGGTTAGTTTAGGTTGGGTTGGGTTACCCACGCTAGTACCAGCACCGACAGCAAGTCGCAAGCCCAGACCGCCACCGACGTTTCTTAACCAATCAAATAAAATTTTATTTAATTTAAAATTTTCTCCAAGATTGATTTGGGGTTAGATTTATATCCTCTATTCATTTTTCTCGGATTTTAAATAAAACAATTAATATAGAAGATACTATTAAGCTTTTTTTTATAATTAACTTGTTGAATAGTCAAATAATTGAACCTAATAACTGCTCGATCGCCTGTTTAAAAAATCATCAAATTAATATTAATTAATTAATAAGTCGCAGAATATTTGTTTATCTTAGAAAATCGTTTAAGATGGTTACCAATGTCAAGATACGTCGAGTACAAGTGTACAATTATTTTATCTACGTCATATTTGACCACATTTTAAATTTGTCCCGTTTCATTCGAGTCCATTTTGACCATCCATTTAATTGCTTAATTAAAATGTAACTTCGGGTTAAGCATTTGAATCCACCGGCCTCGTGTTTGAATTTTAACAATTAACCGTAAAACTTGATGCCTCGGTAACAAAATTAATTACTCCGATGCCGCCGCACTAACTCCGCGTGCAAAGGGTTAAATCCATGGTCAACAATGGGCACGCGACCAAAGGGAAACATTCAAATCCGACCCGGTAAAAGGTCGACTTTTTACCACGAGCTTTGTTTACCTCCGCATACAATATAGTTAATAACGTAATCTGAGGTCCAGGGACACAAACGAATGCCGTCCTCCATATGGGGTGATTCGTATTTAATTTAATCGAAATTAACGAAGAGAAAAACTAAGATCAATAATTGCTATTTACAGAATGTGCCTTTTGAAGTCGCAGGTCTATTGTGTTGGTGATTTTTTTTTCGCCGGCCTTTTACGCTAATAAAAATGTATAAGATCCTTTGATCCTTGGACATAAAATATTTTCAAAGAATTTTTTCATGTGAATCATTTCACAAGTGGGTGATTAAATTATATACATTTTTAAATTATAACGTGACATTAATACTATGTCAAAATGTGTCATTGATGAGATTCATTTGGAAAATGTAGATTTTGTTTGTTAGCATAACCAGGTTGATCCATAAAGTCAACATAAATATACATTAGGTAAATTTAGAGCAGGTAAGCCGATTAAAACTATGAACTTATCCTTATATTATAGATTCAGGAACGCTTAAGGGACAACATACGGAATTAAAACAAATTGCTATTTAATTAATTTTTTTAAATAATAATATCAAAACAATAAGATTTTATTTAAATATTGCATAGTTTTAGATAAACACAACAATTGAGAAAAGCAATCACTAAACTTTGACAAAAGTTAATAAAGTCATTTCCGGAAATAAAAAAAACAAATGTTAGCCAACTTCACTTGAGCTTTTCTTCTCCAAAGATGAGTTAAAAATTACCACTGGAGATTTCATTACCAACGATGAAAATTATATTTTACAGTAAATATTGGGTATGTAAGTTCTATTCTTTTAATTAAACAATATCTTTTCTGTGTTGATTTTTGTTTTTATAATGTGCCATACATTTTCTACTTGATTTGAATCAAGGCATGGCCATGACAATGTTTTTTCTTAAATAAAATAAAACTTTTAGCGTTTTAGCCTGATGGCATAGCTCAGAATCGTCCTGGAAGATGCAGTCGTATATTTTAGATAGG
Source organism: Philopotamus ludificatus (assembly GCA_022495035.1). NCBI lineage: Eukaryota > Metazoa > Arthropoda > Insecta > Trichoptera > Philopotamidae > Philopotamus > Philopotamus ludificatus. The sequence goes on from JAGXCT010032840.1 coordinate 12,688, forward strand.
TGTTGTTTTATGGATGGAAAAATAATATTTTTTTTAAAAACTTCTGCACTGAAAGCTCATTGTAAGAAGAGCATCCTTAAACCATTTTTCCTGCTGGGTGCTTCACCGTTGTTCTGATGCATTTTTCGTCCAGCTTTCTCCTGTTTTCCTCCTGATATACATACTAAATGTCAACCGAGTAAAAAAGGTTAAATTTACTTTCATCTGAGAAGATAACTTTTTCCAGTCCTCTTTTGTCCATTTGAGTATTTTGGAGTGCATTTGTTGGAGTGGTTTCTCCGTCGGCGATCTAGCCATAAATCCTTCTCCGTACCTCTTCAACACCAACTTCTCCACCTCCGATGAACTATGTTCTTATATCCTCTGCATTTTTAAATCTGTTGCTTAAGCAGAAGACGATCTTCTAAAGCTGTTAGGGGTATATTTTCCATTATAAATAGACCCCCTTTGGACGACCTGGTTGTTAATGTAAAGTAACGGTTATTTTAATGTATTCAGGCAAAAAATGTGAATAAATTCTGAGTTTTCAGCTAAAATTCGTAATCATATGGGAGGAAAAAAACATATTTATTTTTTTTTTATAAAGTAAAGTAAACCCTCTTATAACGTACACTCCTATAACGTTTCCCTCTATAACGTTTGCGATGGTTTTTTACTATAATGTAATTTTTTTAAAACGCTAAATAGAATTTTCATAAAAATATGTGATAAATTTATAAAATTAACTAAAAAAATACCGTGTTGATCTTCCCTGCCAGCAAGTCGCAAGTTACGTCAGCCAAAATACCAAAGGATATTGGTCATCGCGCGAGTCAAGACATTTGCGCTGGTTAACACGTAAAAATGTTAAAAAAAGAAAAAATTAAAATGTTTGATTTATTGATTTCCTTCAAATCAAAAAAATAAATTGAAAAACCTTAACCCCCTATAACGTGGAACCTATCTTGACGTTATAAGAGGGTTTACTGTACTGTTTTAATTAACTACTTTACCAGAAGTAGTTGTGAATATTGTGTTAAAATGTTAGATAGAAATGAACCCACATGACAAATCGAAAATTTGCGACTTTATACAGAGAAAATAAAAATTACCGTAAAATTGCAGCATCGTTGGAGTCAATCTACAGTAATTATATTTATAAAGAAATTTAAAAAAACTAGGTTTGTGGAGCGCAAAATAGGAACATAACTACAGCAGAAGACAACCGCTTCAGAAGATAGCCTCTTAAAAAATAGATTATTCATGATAAGCTTCATAATTTGGTTGATATTTTTGATTTTTCTACAAATCAATATGAGGCGTAAATGACACGCACACTCGGCAATGTCCAATCGCAGACTGAGCAGAATATGTCGCTGATAAAGCGACCGTCGAGCTCTCGCGACACGTGTCGCTAGTACGTTTCGCTCGCACTTGACATATCGTACCGGATGTAAGCGAGCAAAATCATCGCGCGCGTAGTAACAACAGCGAATTTTGTTGTTTTTATTTTTTTTCGCAATTGCAGACAATTATAGACAATTATTATTTATAATATTTCATCTTTAAAATTTTTTAAACAAATACAAAATGTATGAGTATAAAAAACAAAAACTTAGAGTCTCAAATAGCAAGGCTAGGTCAAACGCTCCATTGCATTCTCAGTAGGTGTCGCTAGCATTTTTTTTATTTTTTTTTATGGTCTAAGTACTACCGTATGTAAAAGTGGAGAATACCAGACTCTTTACTAAGCGTTTCTTTGTTCTTTTGGATATTCCCATGTTTTTCTAAATTGTCGATAGCTTTGACAGTGCATTGTTATTGATCTTCTTCTAGAACAGGGATGGCGAACCTTTTTCCCAAGTGGGTCAAATTTGATATTTTTTTATTTTTATGTGGCGGGTCACATAGGTTGAGTAATTTAAACAATAATAAATAAAGGCTAACAAGTTTTATTAACATTAACATTTACAAACAAAATTATCGCTATTATAACCCTAATCACACTCTAGCTCTTTAAAGATGTGGGCGACATCTAGTGATATCAGTAGTACATTCAAAATCATTTTATTTTTTTATTAAAGTAAGGCTTTTTACAATCATATCTAAAAATTCAAGCGGTTTAATGAGGTTATTTCAGGGTTAACGTTTTTATCTTCTGGATCCTCACCTAGCTTGAATATAGATTTAAGCTAGTCAGTCATATTATAGTGATGAAGTAGGCGAGCCTTTGCCTGTCTTTGATATGTCTGTTAATCTACATTTTAAAGGTTTCTAGTTGTTTAACTTAACAGTACCGATGGGGTCTATTGGGACCACAAGTTTTTGATTTTTCACGAATAACTCTTTTAATAAAAACATGTTAACAGAGTTATTCGCGAAAAATCAAAAACTTGGGGTCCCTAATCGGCACGGCTAGGTGATTTTCTTGAATTGAAAATTATTTTTCTAGACAAATTTTACTTATCACTGTTTCAATTTTATATTTTTACTCATGTCTAATTTATTTTATATTTGTGATTAGTTTAAAATAAATTTTATTATAAAATATATTTGTGTCTGTTTAAATAGAACGGAATTTGTAATGTCCCCGTGTACATTTCCCCGAATTCCGTTTTAACTCTCTATTGTCCGAATGGGAATTCGAATGGCTGTATTGTAACCTCTGTTGTATCCAAGGAATTCCTCGTGCCGAAAGGGTTAAACTACAGTAAAACTATTGCGAAATGATAGCCGTTATCACGTCTTGGCTTTATTGTTTGGCAGACCTTTGGCTATCCGAAATATCGGAATGTCAACTAAACAGGATGTCCTCCGCGGAGATTAAACTATTAAATAATGCAATATTAAACGAAGATCATTTGTTGGCTACAGTATTTGTTTTATGTTGAGTTATCACGTTTTATTACGTCACACTAAGCGGTTATCGTCTGGCAACCTTTCGTGCCACAACAATTGTTAGGCGTGCCACTCGCTTGCCTTTTGCAGACATTTTGTCGGCCATTGGTAATTGTAATAATTGTTAGACAAGAGGCCGACGGATTCGGCAACTATGCCAGACGTGATCGGTGTGCAATAAAATATAAATAAATACAAAAAAATGTATATACATAATTTTTTTGTGCACCCCGATCATTACTGTGACAATCCGAACGTGTCCGAAATATTGCGAAAAATTCGTTTTCCATTTTGGCATTGACAACCAATTTTTTTCGAGTCCATTATAATGTGATTTATTTTTTTCTCGCGAAGATTTCGGAACCGTGCTAATATTACGTGTATCGGTTTTCGGATCAAATTGAATTTCTCTCGTGTAATGTACGTACAGATGTTGGACCTTTTACGAGGGCGATGCGAAAAATCGTTTTGTGGTATTTATATAATTTTTCGCATCGACGATACTAGTTTATAATGAAATAAAATGAAACTATTTTTTACGTAAATAATTATCTCATTAAAAAAATAAAAGTTATAAATTCAAATACTATATAATTACATGCCGAATTTATTTATAAAACTCTCATCTTATATTTGGGCATAAATGCCGACATTTTCGAGAATTGTATTTTAAAGACAGTATTCTAAGAAACATTAAAAAATATTCTAGAATTCATATTCACCATTTTATTTATAATCACAAAGCTATTTAACACTGTAAGAACAATTCTTTATATTTTTAATATATTATAAAATATGTATGTTTTAATTATATAGAATAATTAAGATAAACACGCATAAGAATCTATTTTATTTAATTTCAATAAACATATATTTTAATAAATAAATAATTTATTCTTCAATAATACTTTTAATAATTAAAAAAAAATTAAATAAGAAAAGACTGTATTTCCGTCTATTTTCATATTTTTAGTTTACATTATTTGATTAGGCATATAATAACATATTTAATAATAATTATAAATATACTTAGGGCACAATAGTCACTAGCGAATACACTTCAGATAATTTTTAGAACCTAAATCTTGACAAAAAAATGATCAAATAAGTCAATTCGTTAGCCATATATATTTATTATTGTTATTTTATTATTTATGACATTATTATCATTTTGTTGATAAATACCAAAGCTTCTGCTTTAAAATTTTAATTTTGCTATGAAAATTATCTCTTAAATTAGTGGAGTAACTATTAATTAAATATATGTATAAAGTTTGTAGTGAATATTTAAAATTAATTAATTATCCTTATCATTTAGTTAGGCTTAGAAGTCTAACTTTCCGTTGCATAAAATTCAAGCTCATCTCTAAGCTTAATACTTGCTCAGTTACGTTTTTAGCCAGTCCTCTTAAAAGCTATCAAACATTTATATGGAAAATATGTCAATACCTAACTCATTGAAAACTCCTTCTGTCACAAAATTCCCAATCTGAAGTGTTGCCTGATCCTTGATGTCAATTGCCACTAGTCCTCCTTTAGATAGTTTTATTTGACAATAAAACTGCTCCAAGTTTCTTCAATTTCGTTACATATTTTAAAAACTATTTAAAAAATTACCAAGAAGCTTTGTATAATTTTATACAAAGATGTCTTACTGTAAAAGTGAATCTGCTGTGATTAAAAAAAATAGAAATTAAAAATTAGATTAAATTTATAATAATTTAAATAAAAAATCACATTTTTTAAATAATGCAACTGAATAAGTCAAGATGTTCCTGACGTATCTTGTTATAGATAGATGTATTTTATGCTTATTTTATTTTATTGGCTATTTAAAAAGGTTTGACGTGTTTTATGCGCTCGGGAAAACATGGAAAATTTTTAGCCAGAAAAAGAACACCGCTATTGATTTTTTAAGAAAAATAAAAATCTTGCCTATTTTAATACAGATATATGATAACATCAAGCATTTTAAATATAAGATATGCTGACGATATGACATTGATAATAATCAGCTATCCAGATATCTTAATCTTTCGGATCTGGAGATGGTTGAAACATTTCTATATCTTGGATCACTACTTACGAATAGCAGAAATTGTGAGTCAGAAATAAGAAGACGAATAGGGATGTGTTGAAATGTGATGTCAAAGCTATCGACAATTTAGAAAAATAGAGAGATATCTAAAAAGACAAAAAAACGTATAGTACAGAGTCTGGTATTCTCAATTTTTTTTACGTCGTAGAAATCTGGACCATAAAGGAAAATATGAAAAAGAAAATTGACGCCTATGAAACGTGGTGCTGACGACGTCTGCTGTGAATACCATGGATCGCTAAACGCACAAACGTGTCTGACCGAAAAGAAATGGGGAACGAAAAATACGATGCTTCGGGCATCTCTCTAGAAGAAACGAAAGCCTGGAAAAGCTCGTCGTGCTTGGAAACGTACAAGAGGCCCCCACCTAGTGAAAATTGTCGAGATGCGGAGTGCAGAGAATCCTGGAGAGCCAAAATCAAGAAGATTCGGCATAGAATGGTCATGAAAGAATAATATAGAATTTAGGGCTTACAATTTACCGTCAAATTGCAATAACCGGTAAACGGTAAATAATTTCTCCCATTACCGGTTTACCGGTTATTTATCGGTAAATGAAAACAATATAGACGTGGATTCGATTCAATACTAGTTTGTCGACATGTCATCAGATGTTAAAATGTAATGTTAAAATATTTGCCACGATTTTTTTTTTAGTTCGAAATATGACATTTCTCTCTGAATAACAATGTTTATATCTTTTTGTTTTTATATTTTTGTTATTTATTGCTAATTTAAGCTTTTCTGCAAGTGTTATTATTTTGACTATTCTATCTCATCTTCTTCTCTGGTTTTTTTGTTCAGAAATTTTATAATTCTCATCCCTTGAAAATACATGCATAGTTATATCTATGATTTTTGCCATTATTGTTGTTTTATTCGTTATAATGAATATTCCATATTCGTCAAAATCATTTATGGTATCAGGATCATTAAGATAATTAACCACATCGAAATATATCGTCCTTCTTTCATTGATTTGAATTATTGGCTCTTCTTTAAGTTCCTTGGCTAAAGAAGAACTGTATTTAAACAGTTCATCAAGCATAATTTCAATGTTATGTCAGCTGTATATAGACTTATGTCTTTACGACATATAGCTTTTACAGCTAATTTTACCGATTGTAATGCCAATATTATGTCAGAGATCTTATCAAATTCAATATTATCGATATTTATCCCCGATTTTATATCAATCAAACTTTTTAAGATCGCATTTTTAATTTCATAAAATTGTTCCAGCATTTTCAGGAAGGAATTCCACCGAGTTTTGCAATCTCGATGCAAAATAAGCTCATTTCGACATTCGTCTTAAACAAAAATAAAACTTCCGGTATATCTACCGGTAATTACCGATGGTGCGTTTTTGACCATTTACCGATTAATCGATTTATCGGTAATGCAAGCCTTAATAGCTATCTAAATATTTAGATAATGATATATGTTTTTTAAAGTATTTTAGTCCTAAAACGGGCCTGCTAAGCCGTTAATTTAAATCCGCGATTAATTCCCAACCATCCATGTCATTTTTAATTACCCACACAACACAGCCGAGTGATTTTTCACGAGATTTATTAATTGCGATTTGAATTAAACGGAACGCTACATGGCGCTTATTGAGCGCAGTGCATGCAACTGCAGCGGTGCCCAACCATTTGGCATAACTAGATTTGTGTTGGCAACACTGGTCGGTTGAGCACAGGCTCCTCGTCCGAAATTGAGACACGCTGAGTCGTGAATTTTCATAATTAAAATTGTCGAAAAGCGACTAGCTAGTTAATTAGTATGCCGGTGGATTGTTTGCAACGCGTCGCGACGCGTTTTGAAATGTTTGAACAGTTGACGCTCGAGCTAAACGACGCTGACGAAATACTACTGGGTTTCGAATTAATTTGATAACAACGTTACGAATATCATAATTTATAAGAGGCGATGAAAATGTATAAAATTGCGTTTTTAATGGCAATGGATTTATCACACGAGACGCATGGACGATCATTGGAAACCGAGAGCATTGCGATTGTACGTAAGCTGTATAAACAACGCAAGATAATGCAATAATATTATAACGATATAATCGAAAGTGTTGCAATAAATCGATGCTTTCGCCGATAAATCAAATTAAACAAAATTTCGACGAGGTTTTCCAACACGCGATGGAAAAATTATATATATAAATATTTTTTCCACCATTGTGCCGGAAAATCGATAACAATATTATATATTTAGTCGAGTTTAATGTTGCCGAAATTTTAATGAGAATTTTTAATGAAAATTATTATACGGCCGAGGGTCCGGGAAAATTATTTTCCACTCACTTCGTGCACAATAAACAGGAATTTGTTTGCGACCTTTCCGTCAAATTAATTTTTCTTTTCGTGCTGTAAATGTTAATGAGTATCCAGACGTGGAGTGGCTCCAATTGATGGTACCTAGATATCAAAAGAAAATCCGGAATTTTTTTTAAATTGTATTGACACAAAAAAATATTATTGCTAATCCGGCACGGTCAATTTACCTTAATTTATATAAGAAAGAATATCTAAAAATAAAACTGTATTCATATTTTATTTGTTACTTTGTGCAATTAATATATTATTTAATAAATTTAAATCTCTGCTTTTAAAAATTCCTACAGTAAAAATCTGGTACAAATAATATTATCAAATCTAGAACGACGAGAAGATCCCAAAAAAAATAAGGAATCTCTTTTAGATGCATTACACTTTTAGGGCATGAGGTGAAATTAAAGTAACATGGACCTCGATATTAACGTAATGACATGTGAAGTTATGGATATCGATGATATAGTGGACAGTCACATTCATGAAAACTTATCCGACGAAGAATTATCTGAAGAAGAAGAGGTAATAATCCATCCAATTTCAACAAAAGAAGATACTGTGATACTTATTGAGGGCTTTAAAAGTTATTTTACTAGCATTGAAAACGTACAAGACAAAGAGCTTTAAAGCAAATGTGTACCAAACTGATATGCGTGATTATCTAAATAAAAAATGATTTTTAATTTTTTTTCTTACAATTTTCCCTTCAATTACGTTTTTTGACCGGTCCCTTCAAAGACGTTAAAACGGGGTTTCACTGTATTTACATTGTCACATGTTAAACATGTCTCAGGTAATTTTAAATTTTCTATCAAAATTGGATTCCTGGAATGATTTTTTTTAAATAAATAAAAATATTAAATGCAGATATGCAAGTAAACAAAAATCGACTTTATTGATTGATGATGATGAATTATGATAAATCAGAGGTATGTTAGGCAAAAAACTCATGTTATGGATCTTTAAGTTATGTACAGCTATGTGGTGACATAGATATTGCTTAAATTTGTAGTCTGTTCTCGTTTTTTTAAATAAATTAGGATCTTTAAATTCCCTATTTTCTTGCATTGAGATTTTATATAAAATGTATGTTTCATCTTTTTAAAACCTCAGAGTATATTTTTAGTCAATGTATAATTTCTACGTTCCTATTGTTTTTTCCTGTTTTATATTGCCTTTTCTATGGATTTGATTCAGTAAAAAAAAACCATTTAATTTGATATAATAGGAAAATATAGATACGTAAATATGTATAAAAATAATAGATAAAAATAAATATAAATGCGAGAAAAACTCGTTAACTCGTTGATAAATTCATGAAGATATTGTATACCATTGACAGTGAGATTTCGATATTAAAATATGATATATATTATTCAAAAACACTCATATTAGGTGGACCAAGAATTAAGCCATTGTTTTTAATGAACAATGCCCATTTTGTGAAAATTTTAGGCAAATGCGAAAAGTGCATAAAAAGTCATTAATTCAAAATATTCTATGGATCTTTTAAAAGAAAAAGTGTGTTTTACAAGGAGAGACAGGTCAATATCACTCAAAATTAACATCATTTAAAAATTTTTTTCTTCAGCCGATACTCTAATCTGCAGAATCTATTATAAAGTTATCTTTGTTTTAAATATTTTCGTATCGATAGGATACTTCGATACCTAACCTCACCTACCCTAACCTAACCTAACCTAATTTTTACCGATCGTAATTGTTTTCTTCTGTTTTATTTATAAAGTTTCACAACATTCGGAACTGTAAAAACAGCTGTTGTGGATAATAAAAAGTATGGCATATCCCTGTGACCCAACAGCTAATGACCATAAAATTTCACGCACAAGCCTTTTAAATAAATATTAAAAATTCAGCATTGGAAAGGTCATATTCAAACCATCTAAAAATATCATTTGAGCCTGTTTCAAAAAAGTTTGGCGGCCTCTGCTTTAAGATTTTAAATATTTTTTTGCATTAACAAAGTCCATATTTTGGATTTCCTTTTCTAAAAAAATGCTTTATAAATTTAAAAATAATAGGCGCAAGGTCTGGTGAATACGACTAGTGTAATAAAACTTCCCAGTTCAGCTCTTGGATTTTTCGAGGGTCATTCTTGCTCTATGGCGCAAAATTGACCAGTTCTAGTATTACTTCACTTCGATTGACTTAATTCGGATTTTTTATTTCAACTTCGAGTCTCACCGTTACTGGGTTACGAGTTACTGTTTGTTTACCCAGTTTTAATAACTCAAAGCGAAAGTTTAATTTTTTAAAACCCATTTTCTTGCCTTATTCATTGAAGTTTTGAATAGGATTGGATTAACCAGAGATTTTAATTTGTATTTATCCAAATCCGGCCATCGTCTATTTCTAGAAAGGTCTTTTAGGCTCGCTTTACCCTATTTGATCAGAAGTGATATCTGATGACGTTCAGAAACTCTTCATAAATATTGTTAATGGCATCCGTATTATTGGTTGCTCATAGTCCTTTATCGAAAAAACAGTATGCAAAGATGCATTTTTTCTTCGTCGACTTAGGCCTCAGACATTTAAAGACATTAATAATATAACAAAAAAAATATTTACGTACGAAAAATAAAATTAACAAACAGTTCTAAAAAAAAAATATCTCATACATAAGTTTTATGTGTATAGATATAGATTAACTCAAACTAGAGTAGCTGAAAAAAGCAGGAATTCCTTGTCCACTTAATATATTAATTATATATTATATTATATATATTATTAAAGATATAATAAGAAATAGTTGGTAATAGTTAATGCGAAATATAAATAATAGGGAATTAAAGGAATATTTTAAATTAGGAAAATAGCTCCAAGCATTTCAATTTCTCGATTTTTTTTCCAAAAATGGATTATTCTTAGAATAAAAATCGTTATTCATGATTTGCTTCATAACATGGTCGATATTTTGGATTTTTTTAATATCCAATTTTTTTTTATTGAGTCGTGAAGCGATTACATATTATTATATTTTGTTTTTATAAAGATATTAATCCACTTTCCCTTATTTCTGAGGATCGTGACCATGTGCATGAATCCCCTTATGAAGGACCATGGACATGGTTTTCATGGGAATATATAGTGCAGTGGTTTCCCGTTGCCTTCTGCACCGCAGTGTTTATTTTTATACTGAAGAGCGCTGCTGCCCGACTTGGCCATATTTTGACAATTGTTTTTTGTGAAATGAAGGTCGTTACCCTTCATCCCACCCCTCTGTTGACCAGCGTCACTCAGAAGTATTCAGAATGGTCACCCATCTGAATACTTATCTGCGCTTATTGGCAATTAACTTAAACAATCGTAATTTGATTGTAATTACCTTCAAGCTATGAGATATGATACGTAAATTATACGAGCACTTGGTGATGTCCCGCCGTAGACTGAGCACTAGCTACGAATGTCACACTCGTCGCACGGTTTCACTCGCACTCAGCACATCGTAACGGATGCGAGCAAGAAAAAACCTCGCGCCCGTGGTAACAGAAGCAAACTCTCTTGTTTCAATTATTTTTTTTCGTAATTACGGACATTCAAGAACAATGATTATTCATAATATTTATTCTTTAGACTTTTTTAGATAAATACAAAAAGTTTGTGACATCAAGGATTTATATTAAAAGAGTTCTAGGAGAAAAATCATTGCGGCGACGGATTTTTTTTTGTTTTGAATTTTTACTAAAATTATTAGAGCAATAAATATTTTTTTTATTATATATATGATTAAAATATTACTAACATTATTATAAAAAAAATATTCGTGGATCTTATACAACAATCTCAGAGAAAACAATTTGATTTTGCCTGAAACTATTACCAGTTTCTATCCCTAGAATATAATTGATTCGTAATTAATAAAATCGAAGAGAAAAAAATTGAGAGATGTTTTTCTAAATATTTAAAATTGTTGAAACGATTCATTGTTCTCAGAATTATAAAATCTTTCTCAATATCTATTTCAATATTTAATTACATAATGTTTACATCTCTAATATTAATAAAAAAAATCGAATTTTCAATTTTCACGTCGTCAATTGCGATTCTTTTATAAATTGATGAAATCTTATATGAAAATTGAATATTGTATCCGTTTGACACATTTGGACCGTTTCGAAATTAAACCAATTAATTCGCATGTGTTTACAAACGAGACTTTATTGCGAAATGAAAATTAATTATCTATTCTGATTCTACCTCCCCATCCCTTAACAATGGCGGGGAACCGTCAGTCTGTTCAGCCGAACAATAGCGACGGCAAACCCTTCAGTCTCAGTCATTGTTCGGCGGTTCTTCAGCATTGGATATATACATAATTTAAAACCGACACTTTTGCCAGCTCCCGACGCTTTCTGAGCGCACCGCCACAATGGCGTGCGCGCGTATTTCAATTATAGCTTTTTTATTGTATTTTATTATGGGGCGCGTTAATTCGACGGCATCCTGTATACGTGTACAGGGTGTGTGAGTGTGTATTGTACCGAGGAAATACTAATCACGAATCCGGCGGGAATTGATAATGTCAAAGTGTATTAAATACGATTACGCGTTCAATCAGTACCCAGGTAGATGACATCGGGTGGATGTGTACTTGTATCACTAAGCCGAATCGATCCCTATTGTTTCAGCAGATTGGACCGGGAAAAATTAAATTTATCGCTGAAACTTTGGGGAAATTTTATATCCGCCTGTTGTGCTTAAACGCTGCAACTTTAAACAAAGCTGTAATTTCCTGATAACTATAGTTTTCAGAACAAAAATGTAATAACCAAAATATCTGTGGTTAAATTTAGAGCACTGTAGTTTCACAAACTGATGATATTTTATTGCCTGAAATAATATTATTACGGTAAGAAAATTCTACATAATTAACGGAAAAATAATGCAAGCATTTCTATTTTATTCTTGGAGTGATTTAATTTGTTTATTCAAAATTTATTATGACGTCTTTCCAGCCATTTCAGAGACTTAATAAAAAATTATAGTAATTCTATAATATCTTTAATAAATATAACAGATTTGATTTTGTATATAATTCTACGCATGTGGAAAAAAATGCAATATCCTATTTATTGTGGTATATTTTGTATTCTGTTTCATTTATAATATTTAAGGGCTAACAAATAAAAAGCACAAGTCTTTTTGACAGAAATAAAAACAAAAATTCGACTTCTTCATTTGTATTCCTTTTTTTATCATATAATCCCGAAGTTTTTCAAATATTTAATATTTCTATAAAAATTCAGGATCCCCTAAATACTGAGGAGCGAAAAATAAACATGCGTGAATAGTAAGTGTTTCTGAATAATTAGCGATCTTTTCAATAATTGTTTTGCGTTCTTGTCTTTTCTGTAGTATTATATTAGGTTAAGTCACTAATAACTTCCGATTCGAGTAGACAGTTTTTATTGTTTGGATTTACTCGTAGTGAGTTATCTAACACAGGGATTTTTGTTTTCACTAGATAGATAGGTGGCCTGTCAGTCATTCGACAACTATTTAGTGTGATGGACGTTACTGTTATTTCGAACCATTAAAATGGAGAATCAAAAAGTGCATATTCGTCATGTGATGCTTTAGGAATTCAAACAAAGCTCTAGTGCTAGAGTGACGGTCGAAAAGATATGCAGTGTATACGTTGAAAACCTGATAACCGATCGGGCAGTTAGGGAAATTTCGTTCCGGAAATGAGTCTCTGAAAGTTGAACCAAGGGCGGGTCGCCCTTCCGACTTCGATGACGACATTTTAAATGCGATATTGGAACAAAATCCACTTCCAACGACAAAAAAGTCGACAGAGAGACTCAATAAAACACAATCTACAGTTTATCGCCATCTGGAAATTCTGGGAAAGTCAGCAAATTAAGCAAATGGGTACCACATATTTCAGTGACCGAAATAAGGCAGACTGAATGTCTTTTGCCACAAGTCTCCTCTCACGGCATAAAATCGAGCCTTTTTTAAACAGGAAAATAATAAGCGATGAAAAATGGATGACCTATGAAAATATTGTCTGCAAAAAACAATGGTTGAATAAGGATCAACCACCACTAGCGGACCCTAAAGCATTCATGGCAAGACAACTTTATTGTGTGCATGGTGGGATCGTTGAGAAGTAATCCACCACAAGTTAACTTAATTGAGCGCAACGAAACGATTACTGCCGATACATACGTTCAGTAGCTGCAAAGAGTTCAGAAAAACTACTGGGAAAAGCGTCCTGCACTCGTCAATCGGAAAGGCGTTATCCTGTTACACGATAACGTCAGACCACACTCGGTAAATGTGACTCAAGAATAATTTCTGGAGCTCAACTGGTCTGTTTTGCCACATCCATTCTACTTCCCAGATCTTGCTTCTACGGACTACCACTTTTTCTGTTCCTTACAGATTTTTAATAGAAAAGCTTTCATTTAGAAGAGCAAGTCAATCAGGCCCTCGACACTCTCTTCTAGTCCAAGCCCACTAAATGTTATGAGGAGGGGATCGATAAGTTGCCAAAACGGTTATATTTACCAGTGGTGAGTACATAATAGATTAATATAATTTTGTAAAAAAATTAAAGCAAAATAAAGGAGTGATAAATAAAATTATTTATAACTCAACCAAATATATTCGATACTTCAACCTCTATTTGAGGTGGTGAATATGCTCCGGATCATCACATCAAAAATATCTCAGTTTCTTAAAAAAAAACACAATTGGAACTAGAATAGTTTGATAATTCTTTGTATTAAAATCAACAACAAAAATCACTAACATAACATATGACCCTGAGTCTGTAGCATTATGTTTATTTTCGATTCAAGTGATGAATCGACTGATAAAGAGCCGTATTGCTAGTTGTTATTGTGTACAAAGTTTTTATTTTGTTCTCCTCTTACAACAACCACAAAGGCCACATATATTTTAGAAGGTTTCAAAGCTTATGTGAAAGTGCGAGCTCCGAAAATAGTTAAAAAAATACATTATATGATCTATCGTTAAGCACTGGCTTAACTTTAAAAACACTGTCAGTTATATTATCAATAGTTTTGCTTCAAACAATTCAAATTGTGAATTTTGTGAATGGAAAAACTCTTAACACATGACTTTTAAGGTAGTTATGGATGCAGTTTAACATCTACTTCTTTTCCATACGATTGCTCAATTGCTTAGACTTCAGATGAATGGTCTTCATATCATTTTATATGTTCAAGGGATGTTGAACTTCTCAGCTTAGCTAAATAATAAGGAATAAGATTAAGCAAAATGCCTATTTAATGAAATTTTTTAACCAGTTGAATAAACTGAATCTTCAGATACTAGGTTGTAATACAAATATCATTAAGAGTTTTGAGAGCTTTTGTGGACAAGATCGAAAATTTTAAGAGAAAATAAGGTTTTACAATATTACAATATTTGAATCATCATTATCAACCCTTGCTAATGGCAAAGAACAGAATCTTTTAGAAATTTAAAGAAATTAAATATTATAACATTTGGAGCCATTGGAAAATTAATTCAGTCGCCATTTACCTGAACTCAGCGATGAGGAGGTAGATTTAGTTGGCAATACATTTATATTGTCTATTAAAAAAGATCCTGATGATTGTCTAGGTAATTTTAAGAGCTGAAAAATAATTCTGAAGTAAAATATATGCTCAATGAGAAATCAATAACAGAATTTTGGGCCTATATGTACAATTTCTATTAGATTTTGTTGCTAATTAAAACAAGACAACAAATATCTGGAGAAGTGCCTTTTCAAGCATTTATTTTTTGTTCATTAAAATATGCTTCTGTAATTTCAGATTGTTAAGTAATCAGCTAGTTAAAAAATTATCGCAATAAATTTATACTTAGAGCATAAAAGATTGGAAAACATTTTTTTTGTTTATGGAATTATATAAAATGAGAATATAAATATCTAAAGACAGATAAAATATTTAAGGATGCTTGAAATAAGTTTACGATGAATTAACATTTACTATTTATTACAAGCAATTATATAATAATACTAAAAATTTACAGGTTTTTTTTATTATTTCATTAAATCATAGTCAGATTCCCTGACTATGAATAATAATATAATTATCTTAAAAAAATATGTTAAAATTAGTACAAAAAAATATTTTAAATTGTTCATTATACATATATAGTTCCTATATCGTATATTTAAAAAAGCTAAAGATAAGAATACTTATTAAATTCACTCGATTAATATAGTTTTGTGAATAAATATATTTTTTTCGTATTAAAAATAACGTTTCCTTTCGTTTTCATACAATAGTATTGCTTTTCCGCTACAATCGTACTTTCTTTATCTATTTTTTAATACATTTTCAGAAAAAAAGGCAATATCGGGCCCATGCAAACGCAATAAATGATTTAGAAGTAAGTAAGTGCTCCTTTATTGCGTTTGATATTACATTTGGATATGAGCGAGATTTTCCTCGGCGCTTTTCCTACGTATGCAAATGCTAATTTAGCCGGAAGCGAATAAAAATTTCAGTCGTCGTTGCCGACGCCCCGCACTTCCGACGCTGCTTTCCCCTCGCCCCCATAACGATTTTCCAATAATCTTGAAAGCAAAATTAAGTGAAAGGCATTGCGCTTCCGCCCGTGTAACGGAACAAATACGCACTTCCGGCTACAGTCGAACAAATGGCCTAGCAACCGGGGGATAATCGCGAAACAAAATGTTTTTGTATTGGTGTGTTTATGCGGAATTCGGGGCATATATATTATGGCATCTAAATGGGCATCGTTTAATCGAGGTGATGGCGCAGTTAGGTTAGGTTGCCGGTCTGGAATTTTGGCAATGCCGAAGTGGGGGGGTTATTTAGTAAATTGAGTTCTTGCCTCACCTATATACAGTTTATATACTTTATATTATTTTAACGAATATAAAATCTATTTAGCAAACTGAAATTAAATTGAAAGCAACCGTCAATAAACAACAAGCAACATTTTTTTTCATTTTTAATTCGGAGTAGATTTAAGAAACAGAAAATCCTACATCTTTATAATTCATTTTAATAATCTGACGAAAAATGGATCTAAAAACAACATGATGCATTTAAATGTGAATGAGCAAACCTTATTATTTCCTACTAATTTTTAAATCAAATTACACAAAATTATCTTGCATAGTACAGTCAACCCTTCTATAACGTTCAGATAGGGACCACGCTATAAAAAAAACGCTGTAAAAAGTTAGGCACCCATACAAAATTTAGGGTTAGGTTTTTTTAACTTTCTTTGCGACTTGAAGCAAATGACAAAAACATTTGACCCATTTTTATATTTTCAATGACCTTGCACGTGTTTAATTGGATAATAGTAGCTCGGGCCTAGATGCGCGAGGGAGTATTGACCTCGCATATTTCTTCCAGTTTATTCATTCGCAAGAGATATGCCAGGGGAGTTATTATGTAGAGTTATTAGTAGTATGAGTAAATTATGAAACCTTTTCGGTAATATGTTTTATTTAGGATACATATTAATATAAAATAAAAATATATTAAAAACAAACAATAAGTGCAGAAAAAAAAGTAGTGAACATTTTAAAAAGGGTAATTATGCATTTAATTAGTGTCATAGTCATCTATCATGTTCCATAGAGATTATTTTAATACCAGTTTCTCAATTTATAAAAAAATAGAATGATTCAAAAACCTCTTTAATAAATAAATCATAATGTTTTAAAAATCGTATGCATCGATTTACTTGATCATAACTTGTTCCATGACTATACAAGTAGAAAAATATTTTCTTACTGTATTGTGATGAATATCCCTGGAACGTTTCTAGATGGTGATTCAACATAAAAAGAACAGAACACGCCTAGCGAGGTAAAGAAGCAAACAACCGCTGACAAATATTTTCTAAGTGCACGTACATATTTAAAATGCACAAAAAATATATATTCACGAAAATATTAATTTAACCTTGAAAATATTGCGTTTTCTAAAATGAACGGTATACAAAAAACCGCCGCAAACGCTATAGAAAAAACGCTATAGGAGGGTTGACTGCATACTAAAATATACACAGTTGAGTGGAAACATCCGATTTTGGCATTATAAGGTGTTATTATTCAGGTGATACAGGTTGCCTAAAAAGGTAGCGGAGCCCTTTATAATAGCAGAAGAAATTTGAGAGGAATTTATAGCAGGTGGTGTCGCAGAAAATGGAGTATACACCCTCCAGAGAAGATTGCAGGAAGTTAGTTGGCTAAATCTGAACTAAAACCGACTGGCAAAATGTCATATTCTCCGATGAAAGCAAATTTAATTTGTTTGAATCAGAGTTCAGTTTATGAGACGTAGGTTTGGAGAACAGATACACCAAACCTGCTTCTGAAGGACTATGAAGTACCCAGCTAGCCAAATAATTCAGGGATGCATCTCATATTTTAAAATTGGAGTATTATCATTCATCAACTGAACTGTTAACTCTGCGGTGTACAAATCTATACTAGAAACCCATCTTTTAAATGAAAACTATCTTTTCAGAACAGAAGTCAACATTTTCAAGATATCAGTGATCCATGCCACAGTTCTGGAATGATACATTTTTTTAGTAAGAATAAATGTTGCAAACAGAATTAAAAATAAGTCATTTTTCTATATGTTGTGTTGTCAGACATATTTGGAACTTTTAGCTCTTGATTTTTTTCGAATAACTCATTTAATGTAAGTCCTACATGTCACAGCCTTTTTATATTTGTCTATAAAAGTCTAAAGAATAACTGAAAAATTAAAATTCCGACTCGACCATGTCATTATTAAACTTAGAAGGTCGTCCAGATTCAGGTGCATCTTTTAATTTCCCGATTTGAACCATTCAAAACTAAATTGACATCTACGTGCTGTCAGTACTTCACCATCAATTTATTTAATAGCTTTAATGGCCTTGCTGGCATTCAAACCCTGGTCGAAAAAAATACCATATCATGTATTATGCGTCCTTCGTCAATTTCTGGTTTTGACATTTTACACTTAACAATAATATCAATTTTATTACTCATAAATAATGGTAAACAATGGCTCTAAACAAAAAAATGACACAGATCTTTGTTCTTCACCATGTCTGGACACAGACCGCATTCGAACATTAGGGTATAATATACGCGCTTTCTTTATGGACCCTTTAATTCTTATTATTTCTTTAAATGGCGGATAAAAAAATCACTAATTCGTATTCTTCAATTTAATCTCTTTATACCTGGTATTGCATTATATAATTTCTCGTTGAAACTGTAAGTTTCAAAGGACACCCGTATCATTATTATTTAAAATATGTTCAGGCGTATGAAACCCTTCTTAAAATTTTAAGATAATTTTAGAAAAACGTCTTCTGTAGCTTTCACGTCACAGGATCTATTTCGGCTTTTATTTTCATTTTGAGTTAAAAAAAAGCGCTTAAGCTTTTCGAGTCAGCACATTTTTCACTAGTAAAATCATTATAGCTTTTTCCTTATTTTTATGTTTACATTACGTATGCAATTCATATTTTTCGCAATTATTAAAGATTCAACGATTATACCTGCTGAAAATTTATCCTATTTTTTTTATTATCCAAATGGATGGTGGTGTGTCATGATTTAATGTCACACCACCCAAAGACCAATGAGTAAATAAGTAAAATGGTAAATGTATCTACCTATACCTACTTTAATTATTTTAAAATTTGTTTAGAGTATAGAACAGCTTTAAAATTCTAACATAATCTGCCAGGGCTGTGGAGTCGTTAAAAAAAACACGACTCCGACTCCGATTCTGATGTTTACCAACAACACGACTCCGACTCCGACTCAAAAAACTTCAACTTTACCTACCTCTGCATATAGCCAATTCTTTCTTGTAGTCATAAAAGTAAAACAAGATCAAACTTTATTAATTATTTATTAGAATTAATTCTTAAAAACAACCTCTCTTCTAAATCTGTATTCGTAGAAGCTCTCAAATCAGAAATAAGGATTTTAAGAGCGGAAAATAACCGCTCCGGTTGGCGGCAATGCTGCAACGGTCAACGCAGAATATTTTACGATTCCTGGATAGATTATAAGCTCGGTCAATTCTTTCCACTATTTTTAATGCATCGTAAAATTAATTTTGAAATTTTGAAATAGTGTCTCCTTCGTCTACTCTATTAAGACTCAAACGGAGACGTTTTATTTCTTCTTTTTCACTGAGATATTTTTCAAAATTGTCTTCAGATTCAGCGGTGTCGGATGAAGATGATGATAATTCAAGTATTGATTGATCAAAGTTGCCTGTTTATTTGTTCTTCCGTCAATATGGATCGAACCATTGGGTCAACATATAAATCAGTCAATAGAATATCATTGCCCATTATCAATATCATTGTTTTTATTCCATCAGAAATAGTATTACTCTAAATTTTAGACAAACGAAAAATAATCCTTTTCCACTTCTTGAAAAATTCTTCTTTTCGCAACACTTTTGTAGCGATATAAGAATGGCGAAGCAAGACTCTACTTCTTTCCATTGCATTTCAGTTCTAGTCACATTTGGGTTGGCCATGTCCTCGAGGTAAAATTGAAGTTCAATAAGTCGCTGAATCATTAAGTATGTACTTGAATGTACTAGTAGCTTGATCCTAAATTGTCCCCTTTCCAGCTCTTCGCTTTATTATGGCATGTGTTTTTGGTGTTCTGGCGGCTATTGCGATTGCACCTACACGTTTAATATTCATACGCTATACACATTCATTAGTAAGCAATTAAAATTTAATAAATTTCGTAATTAAAAAAAATAGTCGCTCATTTTTCACGACTTCGACTCCGACTCCGACTCCGGTCAAAACACTGCGACTCTACGACTCCAACTCAGACTCCGACTCCGACTTCACAGCCCTGGAATCTGCAGATTTCTATGGCTGTTTATAAAAAATGTATAAACAACTTGTGAAACTATACAAAAATAATAATTAGCATAATTAATAATTAGTGATTCATCAAGAGATACCGTCTTTTTCCACAAAAAAAGATATCCTCTGAAAATAAACCCTAGCGTGTGTGAAATTTTGTGAATTCATGGGATAATATAACTGATAGTTGTCAAAAAAAAGTATGACAGTGTCTTATATTCGGAAAAAGACGATAGTAAAAACATTTATATGCTACATTATTCTTTTTATTTTTAAATAAAAGGTTTTTTTTAAATTTGATAAACAAATTTAACCTTTTCTCACACGGTTTTTAAAAGAACATATCTACTGTGTAAAAAACCAGAGTTGAGTGTAAATCTGGGTATAGAAAAGTATAGCAAAAAAGTAATTAATTTAACAATACAACTTTTGAATGCTCAATTAGGGCGTGTCTAAATTACATTTTGTATAAATTCCGCATCAGTTCGATGTATATTATAACTGCATTGAGGTTTAGTGAAAGGTCTCCAGCGTTGTATTACCTCACTAATAACAAGTCAACATAAACAATAATGCAGTAAATAGAAATAGATTTTTTTTTTATCGATTATTCTTTTCGAATCTGTAAATCTAATGAGTGTTACGTGGCTTTGCCTAATAACGCCGATGGCATATTATTACGCCAATGAAACAATGGGACAATAAAAATAATTCGACAGTAGCCGCCTCTGGTTGGGATAGACACAAAAGCCACTACGCCATTGTATTCTAATTTAATATGATTAAATTATGAATTAATTTATCATCGTGCACTGGCATCGAATTAGCGAACGCTCAAAAGAATTCGACCGCAATGTAGAATTCGCAGGGGCGATCCTCTGCAAAATATTTCCTGGCAAAGCCAATAATATCGTATGCATATACATATACACGTACACGTGTATTCTGAAATTTGGCTTTCGTTTAAGTTGGCTAAGCGCAAAGTCAAAGGCTTTGAGCTCTCAATATTACATTTGGGCGCGGCGACTGTTGCCGAACCCTTTGGCGCAAAGTAAAAATGCAAACGGGCCCAACTCACAAAGGACACAACTCCAACTCAATAAAGTCGCATTTTTTTAAATTTTATTTTAGAAAACATTTTGGGGCCCGCTTAATACGTGGTACATACCGCGATTCGGTGATTGGCGATCTAAAGAGGGACGTCGAATGCGTTTGCTACAAAGCTTAATGAAAAACATGTTTAAAGAAGTCTTTTTTTTAGCCGTGTTTACCCCAAATTTGTGATTTTTCTCGAATAACTCTTCAATATAAATTCTACATGTCATAAACCTTGTATTTATCTAAAAAAATCTAAATAGATTATGAATAATGCTTTTTGTTTGAAATTCCGAAAAAAAATAAAAACAATAATAATCGCTTCTGTTGTCACGAGCGCGGTGTTTTTTTTCTCGCTCGCATTCGGTACGATGCGCCAAATGCGAGTGAAACGTGCGATTAACGACGATTGACGTGTGGCGAAAGTTCAGTCTGTGGCGAGATATCACCAAGAGTGTTATCATTCCACGATTAGTTTAAAAACCAATATATCGATCAATCCAATTAAAATTGAAGGAGATACATTGATATAAACATAATAATAAAACAAAAATGGTACATTTGTTTCAATAGAAAAAATAACTTGATAATGAATTTTTAATCTTCTTAACACTCAAGGACCCGGTCCCGCGTTAGTGCGGAAATTTTCGTAAACGGGCCTGCCGCTCCCCGCAATAGCGCGGATTCACGAAATATGTTATCAATACCGCGTTTCACAAGGCTTTCTTTTAAAGTTTACGACTCGACACAGTTTCATTCATTTAGCTCTGCATGCCCTTTGTAAAATATATGATATATGTGTTATTTATGGCTAAAACTGTCCTTGAAATAATAGATTATTTGGATCGAAAACTTTCCGAGTACTTACATCGACTAAAACGAATTTATGTTTTGTTTATCCGTCCAGCAAAATAACTTTTTTCGGAATATTTACATGGTACCTTCTTTCCTTTATTACAAAGCTAAAATTACCTAAATACTACATAAAGATATCTATTTGTTTTTTATTGTCTAAAATACAATAAATCATCGTTTTCACAGCTCGAAAATTTTATTTCTTATTTAAATACTCTAATAATCTAATATAAGTATACTATACGTATAATACTTCTTTTTTGAACAAATTATCTCCAATAGGAAAAAAGTTATTAAGCATTTTTTATAGAGCCGCGCAAAATCGCAAGATAGATAAAAAGATGCAGGTCTAGGTGTAAGTTTCGCCTGAAAATAGCGGGTGCTTGAGTGTTAATAATATCATGAAATACGGCAATATTCTTACTTAATCCATTGTTATAAATTACACACTCAAGGATATAGGAATTTTGTATATAATTAGTGGAGACATTAGGATAACGTAAACGAGGCCATTTGCGTAGGGATCGACAAGGAGCAGATAATGAAAACTTAGGATGTACGAACAGTCATTATGAAGTAAATAAGTTGGGTTAAAATAATTGTCAAATCAAGAGTGTCTTTTAAAATAACGTTTGTAGATTAATCCTAAAAATATTTTATTAAATTATTTAACAAGCATTTATACAATTATAGGTGCTCGTGAAGATGAAAAAATTAAATAGACCAAGGTAGAAATGATGACGTTGATTCTATGATAAATACGACAATGGTATTTAATGCTAAATGGGAGCGAAAAATGTTTCTTTTCAACGAAATTTAGGAATTTTAATTTATAACATCAAAACATGGAATCAAATTATATTATATCATTTTTTTGTAAATTGCCCATGTAAATCATCACCTGTCGTAATGTTTCATGGCTTATTCCTTCCATTTCTTCACGGATGTTGGCCTTCAATTACTGAATGGTTCGAGGAGTGTTACGGTATACAGACGGACCTCGACTTTCGCACAAGATTGGTTCCTGAAAATGTGTGCGAAAGTTAAATGTTCGAAAGTAGAGGGATGTAAAAAAAACATCGAAAATTGTACTTAACTACGTACATATACTAATATGTACTAACTAAGTACATATTACATAAAAATTATATTCTCTTAATAAGCTTGTCAAGGGTCAGTTGTATTTTACTCCTTTTTTTCTTTTCTTCATAGAGAGTTCTGTAACATGCAGTACTATTATGGATCGCCCTACGCACTTGAGATATGCGTTATTGGATCACATTCTTCCATAATATTCAAAAAAATGTCTCGAGATGCTTAAAGCTTCGTTCATGTTTTTTTATTGTCAAGGTCTTGATGATTTCTTCTAGTTCTTCTTCCTCACTTTCAGATTTGTATACTATTTCGTTCTCTTGTCAGTTATGGAAATTCATTAGTCAAAGGGTTCAGAATGATTCAATCATCTCATTTGACATCTTGTTTATATTAAGTTAAGAAGGTTTTATAATGAGGGGCAACTGATTCGTCCAATTGATAGAATGTACGATTAGGCATGCTCTTCCAAATAAACCAGTCTCATCTACATAGAATATTTGACTAGAGGTATATTCTCCATCTTCAATAATTTTGGAAAATGACGAAATAAAGTATTTTGCAGCATCTTCATCCGCATCAGCTGATTCTCCAGTGAATTTAATATTGTGTAAAGAATACCTTCTTTTAAAATTTGAAAACCAGCCGATACTTGCATGAAACACTGTGTTATAATCTTCGTTTAGTCTAGTCTTCCAATCTTTATGCAAACTAAGAGCCTTAGCTGGAATCATTGAAGTACTCAGAGGAATGTTTTCTTGATTTTGATTACTTATCCAATAAGACAAAGTTTTCTCCATTTCATCCATCACTATGCCTTGCCTTTTGGAAACAATTTTTGAAAAAAAACGGTTTTTCAAAAATGTGCGAAATAGCGAATTGTTCGAAAGTCGAATGTGCGAAAGCTGAGGTCCGCCTGTACTTTATCTTTTAAATACCCTCACAGGAAGAAATTAGGAGCAGTTAAGTCAGGTGATCACGGCGGGGAAGTAATTTCAGAATTTCACGAAATTATCCTTCTCCCAAAAATTTACCTTAACACATTCCGGTCCGCTGGGTCCGTCGGTCAGCAAAAGTAACTCTGTAACTCTGATACCATTCAAGTTACGTCAATATTTTTTTTTGTTGTGCTCGACAGGTTATCACTATGTAAAAAAAATAATAGTTCAAAACTTCAGTTCAAAAGTGTGGTCTGCGTATCAATGAAATATAAATGATTTTGGTTTAACATCAGCGCCAACGAGGTCTCGAAAACGCGTCCCCCGTACTTCTACGTTGGCCCGCGAGGACGCGTTTTCGAGTCCTCCGGACAGCGTGTTAAAGAGTTTAGTTGTCAGGCGAGCTGTACGGGGAGTAGCTCCATCTTGCTGCCACTATACTTCTGGTGTATCCAAGACTACAGGACGCTCGAAATTCTCCAGCATTTCTCGATACCTTTCGTCAGTGATCTTTAGTGCGTTTTCTGCCTCATCTTCAAATAAGTACGATCCAAGAATCCTTCCTGCAGTTACACCACACCAAACTGTTACTTTTACGGGATGCAGACTACATTGGTGGACTATTCTTGGATTTACTGCCCCCAGAATAGCATAATTTGTTTGTTAACAAATCCGTTTAGTTGGAAGTGGGCCTCGTCGCCCATAATGAGATTGTGAATGAAATCAGCTTCTTGCCTTGCCAATTCTTGGATCTGGACAGCATACGCTAATCGATTCCGATAATCTGCTGGCTTCAGCTCTTGCACTAGCTGTATCTTATACAGATAGACATGAAGCATCCTTTGAATCCTCAGGAGCGAGGTTCGGGACATCTTCAACTGCTGGGACCGCCTTCGAGTTGACATTGAAGGCTTTTTTTCAATGCTTCGGCGTACATCCTGTGACCTCCCTGAACGTATTAAATCACGCACAGGCCCCAGAATTTGAAACCGCTGGAATAAACGATATATAGTTTGTTTATGTGATTGTTTTCAGACCCCAAAATGACGAGTGTAGGCTCTTTGCGTTAGTACAATTGATCGTTTGTTTTCTATATGGAATTCGATTATTTTAACACGTTGCTCCGTCGTGAATTTCTCCATAATTAATTACCAAGGATAACGCTTTAATAATCTAAAATCAAATTTTAAAAAACGTAAATTGTTTGATTGTTAATAAATAATAAAAGTTAATTGGTAAGATCTCGATATTTAAGGATATAACAAGTCCTCGCACTTGACATTTTTTTCTGGTTCAACTGGACACCATCATCGTTTCGGCACGTCGAAAAACCTGCTCGCCTGTCATAATTTGGTTCAAGATCATGACCAGCACATCTGCGGGGAACTGTAGATGATTGTGCTTGATCGCGGTCTGAAACCAGTACCGTGGAACCGGTCGGCGTTAGGTAACACGGGGAATGTCACTCGACAGCCTCGGGCTTTTTAGAAAAAAATAATATTATTATACACGGTGCAGGGCAAAATAACGAGCATGAATTTTCAAAAATCTCAATTTGCCAATCGTTAATAGGTGTACATCCATCCACTTTGCTGCACGCGATCAATACGGAAAAATGACTTGACATTGAAACAAGATTCGCTATTTAGAGAGTTGATGGCGTAATATGCGTCATCATGATACGTAATATTTTTTTATTATTTTATTAGATAATATTTACACATCTGACTTTTGTCTGCTGAGTTACTCATACATATTTTTATTTCCCCCTCTTTATTATTTTTTTATTTAGAAATTTTCATACTTTTTTTATCACAATATAATAAAATAGATTTTTTTTCAACTATACCATATAAACCAGCAGTCGCCAAACTTTAGGATCTCGCGGACCACTAGGATTTTCTTAGTGTTAAATATATTTAGAGATCAAAGAATACAACTATTAATCGAAACCAAATTACGAAAACTAATAAATAATAAACTAAATATTTATTATTATAAAACCAGAAAAAAAAATGATTTTCGACTAAGAAATTACAAGCTTGCTTAACCTAGCCGTGCCGATGGGGTTTATTTGACACTCTAAGTTTTGGATTTTTCTCGAATAACTCCTTTAATTCTTTGATCCGCTTAAATACTAAAAATAAGGTTTTGAATACTAAAAATAACTCCCAAATTGAATCGATTAACTTGAGAATTGGAACGTAGCTTCTTTATGGTTGTCTATTGGCTTTATTAATCATTAGAACTGTATTTATTGTTTAGGTGTATATAAATAAAGGTTTCGACCTATTCGCCACTGTTTACTAACGAAAGAAATAAATTATTAAAAACTATACCCTGTTTGTATCGAATTTTACCCTCCTGACTGTGTCCAGGCAATTGTGGGGGGGAGGTTGCCTCAGTAACGAATCACAAGTACAAGTCGCGAGCGACCACACACACACATATACATTTAAATATACATACATCTGTCCAAAACGAGTCTCAAGCAACAAGTCGCAAGTGATTATAAACCCTGTCGCGCAATAGCAATCCTTTCATCATGGGAAAGACCTCCTCTCTTGGAAGGTCCCCTAGAAAGAAGGAAGGGGAGCGAAAGATTAAGGTTTTCCTTCTCAGGGCATACTGTCTCTGTGGTGAGAAATCTGATATAGACCAGATTTGTTTATGTACATAAGAATACCTGTACACATACATATACCAAGACGGCTTCGATCTCTGGGGTATGGACAGGAAAGACACAGGTTCCTTTGGTCTCGACTGCCATTCGAGAGTCTGGTAAAGCCCATACGCTTCGCAAGTGAGAGTCTTGTGGCTGGTAAATGATGATAATACACTAAATTGATTTTTTTTCACCTTTGTGCAAAGTACAGGAATGGTCATTGAAATCTATTTTGGAAAATTTTCCTTAGAATTCTTAGAATATCTCAAAGGTTTGCAGCTGAGTCAATTTTGAGATTTTTTTTTTAATAATACTAGTTATACAGCATTTGCAAATAAAAGAAAGATTTTGGGCAGTAGATATTTAAGTACAATTGGATGACATAATTTTATCAATATGTCCAAAAAAATAACACTATTTGTAAATTAAATTTAAATTAATATACAACACTTAGGTATAATTTGTTTTTACAGTATTTCGAGGAAAAATATTTAAAAATTAGAAGAAAAAAAAATTATGGTCCTTTCTCTATGTGTTTTTAGTTTGAATCCACCGAGTTCTTGTTGTTTCTCTTCATATTAAACCTTTGTTATTGGTGTTATTTTTTATTTTAACTTTGCAGGTTTCTCTACATTGACTTTTGTTTTCATAATGTGCCATAAATTGTTGATGGGATTTAAATCAGGACTAAAATCTGGTCATGACAATGTTGAAGTATTAAGTTTTTCTAATAAATCTATGTAAATAAATTAGAAGAATGTTAGATATTTTTCCCCTCAACTAAATGGTTACACAAAAAAAAAACTTTTACCATTTTAGCTCGATGGCGTAGCGCAGAATCGTCCTGAAAGATGAAGTCGTGCAAGTTAAATTTGGTTTTATCTGAGAAGATAATTTACTTTAGTCTTCTTTAGTCCAGCTTTACCCATTGGAGTTTTTTAGCGAGCATTTTTTTCGAGAAAAGTATTTTTTTAGCTCGTGATCTTGCCAAAAAAAACCATCTTCTTGAGCTTTCTCCGTACCGTTTCGACCTTTGATAAACTCTGTTCTTATATCCACTGCAGTTTTAAAGCAGTTGGTTGAGCAGAACCATTTTAAAAGACGATCTTCTGGAGCGGATGTCTTCCACTTTGGTTCTGTTCTTTTTCTGTGCTCTTCAGACTCAGTTTTTTGGGATATCTTTATAAATCTAGTCACAGGAGATTCAGTAGATCTCAATGACCGACACTTTATATATATTTGTAATCTTAGAGATTTTTATTCCCAATATCCTTTAAATTAAAGCATTTAAGGCGACACAGGCATTTTTACCCTTTAAAAAGAATATCAAATCCATCAAATGTTAATATTAAAAATATCCTTATTCCGTGGAATTCTGAAGCAAAGTACCTCGGGGTCACTTTCGATAAAAAA
>JAGXCT010032842.1:1193-21226 GCA_022495035.1 Philopotamus ludificatus
ACATTTATAGACCAATACTAATTTCGAGTCTACGTTCCTTAAAAATGATGATCATTCATTGAGTGGAGGTATAAAAACTTTTCATGTGCCCGAGAAAGATGGCACACATAGGCATTCTTATGATGCTTCCTTAAAATACGATCATATTCCATCAGGAGTTAAATTATCAACAAGTGTAAATGTTGGAAATGAAATACAGGTATTTAAAAAAAATACTTTTTAATCAAGCAAATATTTTTTTAATATTTAAAATTTTAGGCAAAAGCGGATGCGTCGAAAGTATTGTATGGAAAGAATGGTGTAACTGTTGAGGGCAATGCAGGTATCAGTCACAACAGTTCTTACAATGGAACTGAAGGGATCGGAGGTAGTTTAGGTCTTACCGCTCGGAATTCTAAAGGGACTCATGGTGGTATAAGCGTCAAAAAGGACCCTGGAACAGGTACAATGGTATGTAAAAGAAATTAAACATCATTAGAATCCAATATAATAAATTGAAAATGATTATTTATTATATGCTATTATTTTATGTGATGATGGATTCATAGATCAATACTGATGTTGAATCTACGTTCATTAAAAATGATGATCATTCATTGACTGGAGCTTTAGCAATATCTCATGTCCCCGACGAAGCCGGTAAATATTTACATAATGTTGATACTACATTAAATTACACTAATCATCCATCGGGAGTCAAATTATCTGGAAATGTAAATGTTGGAGAAAGCGTAGAGGTATTTTAAAAAAATAAATTTAAATAAATTCTATATTTTATAACGTTTAATATTTTAGTCTAAAGTGGGTGTGTCAGGAGTATTGTATAAAAATAAAGATCTAACTTTAGAGGGTCGTGCAGATGTCACTCACGACAGTTCATTTAATGGAACTAAAGGGATAGGTGGTGGTGGTGGTCTAACTACCCAGATTTCTGACAGGGCTCTTGGTGATGTAAGCATCAAAAATGTCCCTGGAAAAGGTATAGAGGTATGTAAAATAAATTAAACATCCTTAGAATCCAATATAATAAATTGAAAATGATTATTCATTATATACTATTATTTTATGTGATGATGAATTCATAGATCAACACTAGTGTTGAAGCTAAGATCATTAAAAATGATGATCATTCATTGACTGGAGCTTTAGTAACATCTCATGTCCCCGACGAAGCCGGTAAATATTTACATAATGTTGATACTACATTAAATTACACTAATCATCCATCAGGATTCAAATTATCTGGAAATGTAAATGCTGGAGAAACCGTAAAGGTATTTTAAAAAAATAATATTTAATCAATTGTATATTTTATAACATTTAATATTTTAAGTCAAAAGTGGGTGTGTCAGGAGTATTGTATAAAAATGAAGATTATACTGTAGAAGGCCATGGAGATATAACTCACAACAGTGAATTTGAAGGATCTAAAGGGATAGGTGGTGGTGTTGGTCTTGATGTTGAGAATTCTAAAGGGACTCATGCCGGGGTTGGGGTAAATTATGAGCCCGGGACTGGTCCAGTGGTATGTAAAATAAATTTAAGAATATAAATTAACTAAATAGATATTTTATCTTGTATAAAATTTAGGGAGAAGCACACATAGGAGTGAAATCGGGCGATTCGTCACTAGATATTGTTGGCTCAACATCGAAAAAAGAAAGTACTGTTGGTTTTGAATACGGATTAAAATTTGGCGGTGGTTCACCTGGAGGGGTAACATATTTTTATTTTTTTTTATACTTTAATTACAATAAAACATGTTAAAATTTGTATTTACAGGGTAATTCCAAACCTCAAAAATCATTCGAGGAGTCATTTCGACCGTCACAAAACACAGAGCCCTTACCCTTCAACTTGGAAGACATACCGCGCGCGCCGCTTAACATTCCCACGTAAAATGAATCTTATTACTATTTATTTATTTTTGAATGTCTCTTTACCCGAAACGAGTCCCCATCATCTGAAGGGCATTACGCCATCTTTGCCGGTCTTGAAACTCATCCATCCATCGCCCAAGCCTCAACAGAGACGCGTCCGCCTCAACTCTGTCTTTCGAAACAAGTATATATTTCGTCTTGGACCTATTTACCTCCAGACACAGGTTGAAAGGCGCTGCCTTAAAGCTTAAAGCACCGAGCGACTTGACAACCTCTTTCTTACTGCGACCAACAATGTCAATATCGTCAACATATGCCAGCTAGTGGAGTGGACTTGATGTTGGGTGTGCTGAATGTGGAAAAAAAATCAGTTTTTTTTTATTGAATTTTATTATTATTTATACAATGATTCTATTCTTCGTTTTTGCGACATAAATTTTTCAATGGAGAAAAGTAGTAGAGTTAATATCAATGGAAAAAAAAATACTTATAAAACTAAAACAGAAAGGCACACTTTACGATAGTTGCATTGAAAAATTTATGTCGCAAAAACGAAGAATAGAATCATTGTATAAATAATAATAAAATTCAATAAAAAAAAACTGTATTTTTTTCCACATTCAGCACACTCAACATCAAGTCCACTAGATATTGATGAATTCTTCATCAATATTTTGTAATTTTTAAAAACAGTTATCCATGATTTGGTTGATTTTATGGAGTATATGGCGCCGACTGAATACTCGCGGCCCGTGTCACTAGTACGTTTCACTCGCAATTGGCAACAGAAGCGAATTTTGTTGCATTTATTTATTATATAAAGGTCAACGATGATTAAAATTAATTATTCTTTAGATATTTTTAGACAAATACAAAAAAGTTTGAGGCACGTAGGATTTATATTAATCGATCCGGCGTCGCCCGATGGGGTCTATTTAGTATCAAAATATACCCAAAGCGTCAAGTCAAGATATTAATGAATTCTTGATCAATACCTTGACTTTTTTTTTAAAAATGGATTATTCTAAGAATAAAAATAGTTATTCATGATATATATGACGCGTAAATGAAGCACACACGGCGTCGTCCTGCCCCAATTTGGCAATTGCGAACAATAAAACACAATGATTATTTAATATAGTTTTTTAGACAGATAAAAAAAGTTGGTGGCGTGTAGGATTTATATCAAAAGAATCATTCTAAAAAAACAAAAATTTGGGGTCCCCAATATATACCCCATCGGCACAGCTAAGTAATAGAGTGCTGCCGGAACATTTTATAAGATCTATCGGGATAACATCCATCCCAGCGGATTTATCCCCCCGGAAAACACATAAGAGAGCTAAACAAACTCTCTGGGAGAGGGGGTCTATTATATTTTGTATTCACTAGTGTTAGATCGATATTATTATTATCATTCTACTCCTCTTGGCCATTAAGAAGGTGATTGAAGTACCGCTTCCAACGGCTCGAAAAGCTCGAATATTCTCTTGTTTTCTGAATATTGTGTCTCTTATAAGGAATGACATTCCCAATCTAAATATTTTATTTTTTAATGTAAACAGAATTATTTTTTAGCGCATTCTAGAAGTATTCCCTCAATTATATTATTTTTTTCAGCAACATCAATGTAATAATTATTATTAAAACGCACGAATCGTGTTATTTAAATTCATGCCAAAAGATATTTGTTTTATAATAAGAACAATATAAATAAGTAACATTATATATTTTTAGCGAGGATCCCCTCAAGAGTACACGATTTAGTGATCATGTACCGACTCTTGTAACTATAATGAACAGAACTCCAAAGGTATATAATTGTTTTGAATATTGCATATGTGACAATATAATAATAATTTTGTCGTACAATCCTTAGATCGACCTTTCTTCAGATTTCAACAAGGATGATACCAATATTGGACGTTTCGGAGCTTTGCCTGAAGCAATACCTTCAAGGTACGTAATTATTTCGATTATTTAAACGTAATCCCTTGATTAAAATAATACTAAATTTTTCTAGAAGTACTAGTATTTTTTCCCGAAGTGATCCTTTCAAGAGTACAAACTTTGATGTGAGTGTTCCTGTTTGGAGAACTGTGAGTAATCAAGCACCTAAGGTAAATAATTGTTTTTAATATTGCATATGTGACGATTTAAAAATAATTTTATTATACAATCCTTAGATCGACCTTTCTTCAAACTTCAACAAGGATTATAGCAATATTGGACGTTTCGGAGCTATGCCTGAATCGATACCTTCGAGGTACGTGATTATTTCAATTATTTAAACGTAATCGTTTGATTAAAATAATATTATTTTTTTCCAGAAGTACTAGTATTTTTTCCCGAAGTGATCCTTTCAAGAGTACAAACTTTGATGTGAGTGTTCCTGTTTGGAGAACAGTGAGTAATCGAGCACCTAAGGTAAATAATATTTTTTATTTTTTTTAATATGATTTTGTGTTTACCTAAGTTTAATGATATTTAATTAATATATTTTTTTTATATATAATCCTCAGTTTGACTCTTTTCCAAGATATAATACGTATGGAATGTCAAGCTTTCCCGGAAGCGGGGGATTCTCATTTGGATAAAATATATCTATGTAATTAAAAAAAACATATAATTTTTATATTATAAATAAAATTACAGAAACATTATGTATAATATATTTCCCAGTATATTAAATAATTAAATTAATAATACTTAATTTTTATGAACCCTTGGTATATTAACACTTAATCGGCCGGAAACCGATTTATATGCTATTCAGAGCCCAAACACCATAGGCCGGTAGCCAATTTATAAGCTTTTCTGAAACTTATGGACATATTTTTTTTCTCTAAATAAATATTTAGAGCGATATTAATTTGCCGTTTTTATTTTTGACGAAGTGCGTACTTCTGCCGGCGTTTCGTCATACGTGCGACCGATTAAGTGTTAAGGTTATCTTAAACTCGCGTATAATGTTGATATATTAATATAAATAACGTGATTTTTTTAATAAATGCGTAATACAATACACAGTTTTTTAATTTAACCTACCTACATTATCTTTAAATTAAATTTTGTAAAACTAACAGATGTCTTAACAGTAGAAAATACGAGCATCAATTCATCCAGTAGCATAACTTCTAGATAGCATATAGTCTGGTTGATAATCTAAGTTAACTGCTAATGAGCTAAGTTATTACCCGAATGGTTAACCCTCCGCCTATAATCTATAAACTCTCAACCTATACCCTCACCCCTCTACATTAAATAAAAGCATTTTATGAAAAAGAATTAGTATTTTTATTTTTTTCACCCCTCGGTGCCTCACGGCGTACCAAATCTTCAAAATCCGTCCCCTGTGTGCACCGCACAGTCTGGCCATATGGACAGCGCGTCCCTGGTGTAAGAGACTCGTTACCCCCGTATCTTTATTGCACCTTTATAAGGATAAGCAGCACTTTGGGAGTTATTTAGAAAGT
Source organism: Philopotamus ludificatus (assembly GCA_022495035.1). Lineage (NCBI taxonomy): Eukaryota > Metazoa > Arthropoda > Insecta > Trichoptera > Philopotamidae > Philopotamus > Philopotamus ludificatus. Next base: position 6,550 of record JAGXCT010032842.1, read on the forward strand.
GATCTATCTGAGATCATGTTGATTATTAAATATGGTATAAACCAGCATAGTCCGTCCGTATCATTTCTGGGCTCTCTATATTCTCGAGTGCGCCCCTATCCTTCCCGCCAAAAGTCGGTGACATCATCGTCACGTGACTCACAGGACCTGGTATAAATATGTCCCATTTTGGAGGCATTTACACTCATTCGCTCACGCCGTCATGGCAGTCACATCTCCGTGATTTCTCTCGTACCAGAGTGCGTCTCTGGGGGATCCTTATCATCATCTCGTACCGGAGATTCGACTCTGGGATCCGTCACACCTATCATCGAACTGAACGACACCTGCAATTCTCAATAAACATCATCAACAAACAAAGCGTGTTTCACTTTGAAATCGATCTTCGAAGCGATCGTCAACTACCTAACGGTCGAACTTTTGGCGCCAGCGGTCATGTACCTTTTGATATGCGAGCTCGGATCCCTTAACATTGGAGGCAGCGACGGGTTACCATTTTTGGTACAACTGTCGCGTCCCCTTAACATTGGTGCAGCGGTGGGGTACCTTTTTGGTACTACTCTCGCGCCCCCCCTTAACATTTTGGTGGCAGCGGTGGTATATCTTTTTGGTACTACTGTCGCGCCCCCTTAACAAATAAAACATTAATTTTTATTTTTAATATAAATATTTATTATTCAATATAACAATCCTATAAAATCTATCTTGATAACATATCAAGGAAATGAGGGTCCATTGTTTTAGGAAATAATTAAAAAAAAACTAAAATTATTTGGCTTTTCTCTGTAGTCCCGGTGTTACGCTGACTGATCTCGCTGGAACACCAGTATCACTTCTCTGCAATTAAAATTAGAGTATTAATCATCATAATAAGATATAATAAAGTATTTTAGTTAAAAATGAGATGAATAACCGCGGGAGAAGTTCTGGGTAATTGTGATGAGCTGCCATTCTTAGTAAGAGGACGCTGGAGAGAAGCCGATCGAGATGCCACTGGAGTGCTAAGCTCTCTCTTTTTCTCTTTACTGTAAAAAAGGAACATTTTTAATTTAAATAAAATTAATATTTAGTGAAGTTTCATGATAAGAATACCTTAAGCTAGATGAAGAATTACTTCCGCCTTTCCTGGAAAACATCCCTGATAACCTGCCTCGGAGATCCTTTTTGCTTCCCATGTTGCTCATATCAGAATCCGAGCCGCCCTAAAAAAAATCGACAATGTTAAATAATCCCGCTCAATGCCTAGTTCTTTTAACACTTGCTATGAAATTCTGTAATTTTCTACATGCTAAGAACTGTTATAGTGAACTAAAATTAAAAATTAACCAGTGTCGTGGTTTGACACTGGGGGAATATATATATAAGAGACTCTTTCCCTTTACATCTTTAGAATCTTTATATGGTTGAATGGCGGTTAAAAATCTTTCTGTTATGCCATCCATCCATCGTAGTCAAATAAACAAAAAAATCTATTAAAGCAAAAAAGATTTGATAGATCAAAAGGAATCTAAAAAAACTAACGTATGGTATGATAAGGGAATATTCACGCGTTGATCGTTTCTCTCCTTCAAAAACGATGGATCGAGGTTCCACTCTAAACACATACCTGTGATACTGATCCTATTGGCGTGAATCCTGGAGCATCATTAGTCGCGGGATCGTCGATTGAATGCGATTTGGTGAGTTGTTTCAGTTTGCCCAAGAATCCCTTCTTTTTCTTCTTATTGCCCGCTGGAAGTATATCACTCTGAGTGGATCCTCCGGATAATCGACTACAATTAAACAACAAATTAATACCTTAAAATACAAAAACAACTCGAGGCATCTTTACCTATCCATGCTAGTCTCCCTCTGCATTGTATAAATTCTATTGTCAACAGCATCAGTGTCTAATGATTGCAAAGATGACATGCTATCACCATCGTCCGTCTTCCATATTTTGCTCTAAAAATTTGAAGGATTTAAATGCACATTTCAATTAAAGAACATATTATTACATGAGAGATGAGTTACCTGTTCTTGAGTGGTTTGCTCTAAAGATATAGATCTCTTCTTCAGCGATGATGTCCTACCATTGGCGCGTTGTGAAACAGAAGTCATCATTGTGTCTCTAGGTTCAGTTGAAGCAGCTCTACAAAAATATACAAATAATAATGATATCTCCTGAAGAAAGCTTTAATATTTTAATTAAACATACCTTCTCATATTGATTTGTCTCTTTTGTCTATCACTAAGCTGTGATGCTCGTACTTCTTGAGAAAGACTTCTTAATTTTGCAATAACACCTCCGGTACCTGCTTCACTGCTTGTATCGTCCGGTGTTGCTTCGCGAGATCTTGATTTTGACTGTTTTGATTAAAAGAACATTAATAAAAAATAAACAGAAGTAATCAATAAGATCAGTTCTTAACACCACGTGGAGTGGATATAGAAGAATACTTTAAAAGCTGGAATTCAATGAGAATATTAAAAATGAATCATTAACATTACCCTATGTCTTCTTGGTGCCGTTGGAGTCAAATAAGGAGTACGTTCGCCGCTCTTTCCATCATCTTCTGATGCTTTAGTCAGCTCGTCTACTAAATCTAATAGATATCCAATCTTCTTATCTTCGTCCTATTAATATATATAGTATTAATGATAATAAAGAATGGTTATAATTCAGCGATCGATTCAAATACAGACTTGTTGTGAGCGCTTCAGTGTGGCAATCGACATCTTGTGCTGATCTCTTTCGCGATCGTGGCGTTCTTTCTCTCTTCTCAGCTTCTCATTGGTTGTCCTCAGCTTGGCATGAGCATCGCGCAATTCCAACAAGTCGCATTGCAATTCAGTAACCTTAAAACACGATCATAATTATGAATCATTCTCGATTGAACCCAATCATGCTTACCTTTTTCTTGCTTTCTTCATTTTCTTCATCGGCCGATTTCTTCAATTGTTCCAATCGTCGCTTCGTATCTAATTTATCTTTATCGCGCTCGCGTTCGACTTCAAACAGAGTCTGTCGAAGATCACGAGCCAGCGTCGACGTTTCTTGCAATAGACGCTGTTGCTCGTCCCTTTCCTTATGCCAAGCAAGTTCCAATCGCGTCCGGAGTCCTGGGATCTTTGTTCTTCCCGAAGTGATCAAGCGATCTTCTTCGAACTGAAATTAAACTCATATTAAACTCTCCGCATACTAAAACTATGTTTAATCGACTCACCTCATTTAACTTTGATTGCATTTCAGCTAATCGTACTTCAAATGTAGATCTTTCACTGACTAGTTCTGTGCGAGATCGCGATGCTTCTAATCTCGCTTCGCAAAGACCGTCCTCTAAACAACCAACTTGTTCTTCCAGAGATTCTATCTTTGATTTACTATCATCAAACTGAAATAATATCAATGATTTATTATTAAAATATTTTTTTTTAATTTTCTTGTATAATATTGACTACCTCATCCATGCTAGTGAGTGAATGCTTATTGCTCCTAAGCGTTGGTTCTCCAATTCTCATTTCAGACATTGTTTTATGTGCTCCATCCAACATTTGTTTATAAGTATCTCGCTCGCGTTTAAATCTTGCAACCTAAATGAAAATAAATTGAATAATGAGCACAAAAGTATGAACAAAAAGTTCGTGCACTATTTTTTTCATCAAAAAACATTTAATCAGAGATAGTCATAATCATAGTATCATTTAAGAACGAATTAAAAAGTATTATTTGCATGTTGAATTAAGTGCACGAACTTTTTGTCCACGCATTTTTAAGCGCGAACAAGTAAGATTTGATCGTACCTGTCCTTGAACAGACTGCAGTTCGTCCTGCATCGACTGCATTTGTGATTCGTATCGTAGTTTGCACTCAGCCACTTCAGATTTCTTGGATTTTTCGTTCAGATTCAATTTATTTTGCAGCATTTTCAATTCACGCTCCATATTCGTATTCTCTTGCGTCAGATTCCTCTGCACTTTTGTGACGCGATCGTAATCGTCCAGCTTTTTGCGAAGTTCTTCAGTCTACAATAATTTAAGATTAATAAAGATGTCGTTAAACAGAAATTCTTAAATGTAAACGTACTTCTCTCTTGAGGGATTCTTGTAAATGATTAGTGACGTCGCGTTCTTTTGTAATGTGATCGATTTCTTTTTCTTTCTGATCCAGCTTGGCTTGAAGACGAGCTTTTTCAACTTCCCATCCGCCGCCGCATAATCTCTCTTCTAAAGATGATAATTTTTCCTGTACAAATACAATTAAGAACTCAAAATCTTTGCATAATATTTTAAAATAAATATTCATATGAATCAGTTACTTGAAGATCGATTTTTTCTTTGATCCAAGCATCCGTCTTATTGTTATACGTATCTTGTAATGATTTTAATTCTGTATTAATATTAGAAAAGTCGCGTTGTATTTGAAGAAGTTCGCTACAAATAAATATACCAAAAAATAATTAAACATTCATTAACTAATATTAATTAAATAAAATGATAAAACTATACCTTTGTGCTGTTTCTTTATCAATCGTTAATTTCGCTTTGGTGATTACGTGTTCTTCTTCTAACAGTTCATATTTTGACGTCAGTTCTTCATATTCCTTCTTCTCTGCCGATATATTCGTTTCTAATTCTAAAAAAAATATTTTGCATATATTATTTATATTAAATATATTTTAATAATGAGTTAAATTATTTACTTTTGACTTTGAGATCGTATTCTATTTTTAATTCTTCTATTTTTTTGCTACCAGCACCTGAGGTCTGTTCCATTGTTCTTAATTTGCCCTTGAGCGTGGCCAGTTCCAGTTCTTTGTTCTTCAAATCTTTATCGTGTATCACTTTGATTCTTTCAACCTTTTTACGCTCAGCCTTAAAAAAAATGAATATAGCATAAAATATGTTTAAACATAATATTAAAAATAATTCTTAATTACTTGATAGTCGATTTCTAGTTCTGATATCTTGCTCTCGAGATGTTTGATTTCTTTAGCTTGGTTTTTATTACTAGTTTCCGAATCCTTCTTATCATTTTGTAACTTCAGCAGTTCTTGCTTATTTCCAGATAGTTCATCGTGCAGTTTAGTAACTTCTTGATATTTATTTTGCAATTCTTGTCTTACAGTAGTGAGTTCTTGTTCCTTCTGCGTTACTTCTCGCTTGGCCGTATCTAGTTGTTCTTTAACTTGCGCCATTTCTATTTGAGATACCGTGTTTTCGCCTTTGTTTTCAGAATTTTCTGATAATGAATTTTCCTGTAAAGTCATGAATATATTTATGAATAGATTATAAATAAATATGTTTATTAATTAATATAATGCATGCAGTTTTGAAATAAATAGAATAATGATGCAGATGGATTGTATGAACATTTTTTAAAAAGGGCATTCGTTGTTATAGATTCTAGTTGTGTATCCACGTTGCATCTAGAATGCAAGTGATAGTAGGTTAGGGTATCCTGGAGTCACTATGGGGAAAACGGTTGCTTCTGACACTTCTTGCAAGAATTACCAGTTGTTTTATATGCGAGGATTTAGCAGCTAGTTGTGATTCGAGCGTAACAACTTTTCCTTCATATTCGGCTAATTGTTCTTTCCAGTTTAATTCGCCTTTTTCCAGTTTCGATTCCATGGAAATCAATTGATGGGTCATTCGATCTTTTTCCGAGATCCATTCGGTAGAAATTCGACGCTGATTTTCGAAAGCAACGTCGTTCTGTTCCTTCTCTTCTGATAACTAATATTAACCATAAGATGAATTAAATCAAATAAAATACTGAAATACCTTCTATGTCATATGACATTATGACATAGCATGTATTACAGCATCAATCGCATCTAAAAAAGGATGAATTCTCACCTCTTTTTCTAATTTGCTGACCCTTTCTTTTCTAACACTCAGCATCTTCTCTGAACGCATACATCTATCTTCGGCCTCTTTGAGTTTCTTCTCGAGTTCAGTGATTTTCTTAGCCTTATCGCCTGCTTCTTTCAACAATTTTAGCTTATCTTGCTCTGCTTTGGATGCGGTCTCGAGTTCTTTCTTCAATTTATCGACTTGCTTATCCTTTAGATCTATATCTTTTTTTAATTCTTCAATCTTTTTCATGCAATCAGATACAGCGGTTTGTTTAGATGATGCTAATTCTAGAAAAATGAGACAAGTTAAAAAAAAATATGTATAAAACAATATATTTTTTACTCACTAAGATCTGAATTGAGTTGAAGAACTTGCGCGTCGAGCTTCTTATTGGATTCTTGAATATTCTTGATTTTATCTAAAGCTTGATCCCTTTCTTTTTCGCATTCGATTTGCTTTTCTGCTATCTTCTTCTTCTCACTCTCATGCTTATTATTGATGTCGTTATAATGTATTATTTCTTTCTGCAGACGAGTTTTTTCGCTAGCAAATTCAGCTTCATTTTCAGCCAATTTCGAGCGCAGTTCTTCAACAGTCTTCTCCAGCGATTTCTTTTCAGTGACCTTTTGATCCAACTTATCAAGATCGGCATTCTTCATGATAACATATAACTCTCCTGCAATTAAATACATATATTAACATAATATATTTATTATTAGAATAAATAAATATTACCGATTTCTCCTTCTAGTTCATCAACCATCCTCTTCATTTGTAATTTAGTTGTTAAATCTGTTGGTTTTTTGGGAGTGCGCGGTTTGAATGATTTTACAGCCTCTTCTTTCAGTTGTTTTAAAGTTTCTGTTAAATTTGTCTTCTCAGTTTCGACCTGTGTAATAAATAAATCTATTCTATACTAATATAATAAGGTCTATTCTATACGGACCCCAAGTTTTTGATAAATATTATTAACAATTATTGTTTGCAATTGGCGGGGGAAAAAAATAAAAACAACAATATTCGCTGCTGATGTGCCGAGTGCGAGTGAAATGTGACATCGCCAAGAGCGTTGTCATATACGCGTCATATTGATTAATTAAAAAATCCATGATTATATCATGAATAACTAGTTTTATTCATAGAATAATCCATTTAAAATAAAATCGATGAAGATTTCATTAATATCTAGGCTTAAAATGTTTGGGGTCTCTGAGAGACCCCCTTCGGATGTCGCGGTTGTTTTCGAGCCGCCAGATGGGATAAATTACCTTTTTCATTGCTAGTTTCAATTTGTCCAATTCTTCTTGTTTTGCTTTTAGTGCTTCGGCATCTTTTTTCAATGCTGAACCGAATGTGACTTTCTTTTCTACCTTTTCAGACTCTTTGTTTGCTTCGAGCTCTTTCACTTTGTTCATCGCTTCTTTCAGCTCATTCTCAAGCTGCGTGATTTTTTCAGCATTTTGTTCAACAGTTTTATCTGATTTTAACGTTTTAGCACCGCGAAGTAACTGCAGAATAATTTTTAAAAAATAATTTTGTTAATAAAAAAACATAATAGATTTAAATATACTTGTATTTTTTTATTTTCAGCCTGCAATTTTTCATTGTCTGTTTCTAAAGATTGTGTTTTGGTACGTAGGATGTTAGCTTCTTGTTCAATCAGCTGCAATTGTCTCTTGAGATCGACGTTTTGTTGCTCGCTGGCACCATCTAATGATCTTTGCATATAAATAATATATTAGAATATATCATAAATAATTTATAATAATATTTAAATACTTACTTGCTCTTCATTAGAGATCCTTTGGATCTTTTTTGCGTAACGCTTAATTCTGCATGCAATCTCTCGACGTCTCTCTCTTTTTCGATTAATTTTTTGCGCAAATCAGAAGTCTCTCCTTCGAGTATCTATCATAATAAATCAATAACAATATAAAATCATCAATAAAATAAATAATAAATAATTACTTTAATTTTTTCCTCCGATAGATTGGGCGTTTTAGAAACTGTGGGTAATTTTTTGGCAAGACCTATGGGTTTAATATTAGCAGATGCAAGTTTATCGGATAGATCTTTTAATTGCGTTTTAAGCGATTCTCCCTCGTGTTCTAATTCTTTCATTTAATTAAATTTTAATTAAATGAACAGGTATGTATTAATTTAATTAAAATTTAATTAAATTAATACATACCTGTTCATTTAATTCTAGTAATATTCTCAATTCGGCTGGATCGTCTTCGTCAGATATTCCCTCATCCTTCTCGACAGAATTTTCAATTGTTAATCGATTCGCCGGAGCCGTAGGTGATAGTTTACGTGCTAAATTTAAAAATAAGTTTAATGGAAATAAATGTATATGTATATTAATATGAATAAGTTCATCAAAACCGTGTTAGAATGTAAGTTAATTGTTTTAATTTATTGGCATCATTCTTCGCATATGTCAATGAATGCGTTAAATCAAATCAAATAAAATGAAACGAAACATGAACAAACAAAAAGAAAAGAAAAATACAACACAAAAAAACAATTTTACCAACTGTAGAAAATGGCTACAAGATGACGTATGCTTTCAACAACACACTTTGGATAAATTCATGATAATAATTAACGGAAATGTTAAAGAGATTGTGTTAATTTAGCCACATCGTTGTTATGTATATATATATATTTTTTATACTAGTCTAGCTTAAGGAAAGGCACACAATAATTTTGAAAACGTAAAAAAAATCATTTCATCTCTGCGGTGACATACTTCTGGCCTTGGTAGCCATTTTCTTCAGCTGCAACACCAGCGATTCGTTATCGTCTTCAACGCGAGACGCTCTTTTACGCAAATTGGATCCCTGAAAAATTATTATAATAATTATCTCCATTAATATCCATCCAATGCGAATGACAATCTTGATCATTTATGTTGTAAAATTATGTCATTTATATTTTAATTGCTTATTATTATTTTTATTAACCATTTTAATGCCGCGCGCATGACGTACATGATCGAAATTCTTTCGAACTTTAACTTGTCGTTACATGTAAACTAGATGGAGTTAAGCAATGGTGTTATTTTAAAAATCAGCTCATAAGCATAGCTAACAATAAATATATTGGGTTGCTCGGAAAATAATTTCGACAGAGGACTTAATTGTATTTTTTCACAGCCAACTTCACACTTAAGCCGCATAATCATTATATATTTTGACAGCTGATATAGCAAGGCATGCTTGTGAAAAAGTTCGATTGATTCTACGCAGTAGTTTTTGGTTGATACCCTTTCAAATATGGAAAGTGAAAGGCAGCATTTTCGGTATATTTTACTTTTTTACTATCGAAGAGGTAAAAATGCTGTTCAAGCGAGAAAATAAATATCTGATGTGTATGGAGAAGATGTATTGACATAACTCCAGTGCCAAAACTGGTTTGCAAAATTTCGATCCGGAAATTTGGATGTTGAAGATGCACCACGTTCTGGAAGGCCAGTTGAAACTTGATGAATTGATGCAAACCGGTGAATAACAACTCGTGAGATCTTTGAGAGATTAAATGTATCGAATTCGATCGGTAATGATCATTTGAAACGCCTAGGTTTAATCTCAAAGTTCGATAAATGGGTTTTTCATGTTCTTGCGGAAAGAAATTTGGGCCGTCGCGTTGACGTCTGTGATTTGCTTTTCAAACGTCAAGAAAATGATCCGTTTTTGAATGAGGAATTCTGGGGACGAGAAATTGGTTGTCTACAGCAATGGTAAACACAAGAGATCGTGGAGTGAAGAAGATGAACGGGCTCAAAGCACTTCGAAAGCCGATATTCTTCAAAAACGATGATGCTATCTGTTTGGTGGGATTTCAACAGAATCGTTTTTTTTAGCTTCTACCGGACAACACGACGATCAATTCTGAAGTGTCCTGTCATCAGCTGGATAAATTGAATGATTCATTAAACAGAAAAGGTCAGAATTGATCAATAGAAAAGGTGTAGTGTTCCACTAAGATAATGCGAGACCTCATACAAGTTTGTTAACTCGCCAAAAGCTTTTACAGTGTGGATGGGATATACTACCACACCCACCATATTTTCCACATCTGGCACCTTCTGATTATTATTTGTTCCGGTTTCTACAATTTGTTTAGACGGTAAAACCTTTACTTCAAAAAAGGAGGTCAAAAATCACCTGGATCAGTTTTTTTCCAGCAAAGAACAACATTTTTATAAGAGTGGAATCATGTTACTGCCAGAAAGATGGCAGCAGGTATTAGACCAGAATGGACAATATATAATTTAATAAAATATTTAAGAAAATATTTAAAAAAAACGAAATTACTTTCAGAACAATTTGATATTATTTTGGTTAAAGTTTGTTTATTAATTTAGATTCGTTTTTTCTCACTTAACACATCTTAACTTCGCACCTACAGCATAAATTAATTACAGTTTAATAACAGTATCTACTGCATAAAATACCTCTATCTATTATAAATGCAGAATAACTTGTATTATTAGAAAAAAAATCCCAAAGCTGACACATCTAGAGAACTTTGAGATATTCTAAGGATTTACTTGATAATAATAATTCGATATATTAACTAAACTAAACTAAACAGTGGCCTTATAACCCTGGGGCGGGTCTTTGCCCCCCATATCCTATGATAAAATGACTGTAGACAGACGTTCTCCAGGTTATCTAGGCTCTTCGAATACGGGTCAGGTCGCCAGCCAAAGCCCGGGAATCGAGCTGTCACGCGCGGATTGTAACAATAATAATCAGACGAGGTTATGGCGAGGTTATATTAGAGTAAAAAAAATAAGGCTCTTCTCAGAAAGGTTGCCCCAGCCCTGGCGAGTGGCGCATGGGAACGTGAGCATGTGTGCGTGAATCGGTGAGTCTCGGCCGACCGCCGCGATCTGTTTGAGCAATTCGATAATTTTTTCGATTTATTATTACGAAAATAAAGGAAATCGAGTTTATTTTTTTAATTGAAATGGAAGAACATATCCTAATTCACACGTTTGCATATATCTCGTATAGGAAAATGGTATAATATATCGGTAAAACTGTGTAAACAAATCAGCGTGGCACAGAGGGCACGATTCGATCCCGTGGCATAGTGGTTTAAACTTTCGGGTATTATAAATTGAATTTTAAAAAATACAACTGCCGTAGAAATAAATGAAGAGTCTATTAAACTATTTAGCATTGAGATTTAGCAGAGAAAAATATACTTCAATGAAATTATGAAAAGGTGAAGATGAATTCAAATTTAATCTCACTGGATGTGACGTAAATCGCAATAAAAAAAATAATATATCACCAATAATTATTTATGACATGCTTTAAGAGATGAAACGACAATACGATGACGCCCAGACAATTGCGCAAATGCCACATCGTCACAAATAAATATTTCTGGTCAACCTCTTTGAAAAAAGTGGGTAATTGTTCTCGAAAAATCAAATTACGACACGTGCCACTCAACGCGCGCGATACGTTCTCTAGACTGGTGGGGGAATGACCCGAGCTGGATTCAGGCAAATCACTATAAAAGTTTCGTGTACAATGTGCCCGAATCCAGTTCGGGCAAATCACTGTGTTCAGCAAAATACCTACCCGAGTTGTATTCGGGCAAATCACACAAGGGGTTAATGAAAATATTTTCTGTCTAATTCTTTTAAATTCGGGAGTCAAAAGTGATGATTTACTAATGAAAAATTAAAAAAGATTATGTCCCTTTAGGTTTTCGGGTATTATAAATTGAATTGAAATACTACAACTGCTCTAGAAATAAGAGAAGAGTCTGACAGAAAAATTGTAAACAATATCGGAGACAATAAAGGTTAATAAGAATTTAAATTAAATCTTACTGTATGTGACATAGATCGCAATAAAAAAAATATATCCTCAATAATTATGTATATTAAGTTTTAAGGGATGTAACGACAATTCAGCCCCGACGACTCCGCCCAGACAATTGCGCTCTTGACAAACATCGTCACAAATTAATAAATCTTCGTCATATAGAATATTATTGAGTAAACTAATGATTTCTTATTAATGATAAAATAAATTACTATTATTAAATAATATTTATTTCTTCTACGTTTTTTGTGAGCGCAATTGTCGTTGTACTAGGATTGTCGGAATTAAGTCGTTTTTTGATCCTAAATGATTTTAAAATGATTCGGTTCAACCGTAATAAAGATATATTCATAGTTTTCTTCTTTTTTTATGATAAATTATTTTTTGAATAATTATACGACATAATTCAATAAATAATCAAAGCAATTCTTTCAGATATTTTTTTATGGAGCATTAAAGCACTCAACACTAAATAAATCTGCATTAATATTAGTCATGTTATATACTGTTGTCAAAAGTCTACATCTAAAAACGACCAATCAATACGGAAATACCTAAACACGGTACGCTTCCGGCGAATGCATTAAACATGGAGACGAATGGAAGCTGAGAACATTGGATGGAATCGTCAATGGAAACTGCATCGGGAGAGAGAGGAGGACTCGAAGATTCATCGTCAATATCACAAATACCAACAGCCTCATTCGACAATAGAACGAGACCATCATTAGTGGACGTATCCTTGTTCGAATACCCGCAATCGGTCTGCACGTACTGATCGCGAATTATCTTCAAGACCATTGACGTGCTGGAATCTTTAATTTTAAAATCAGTCTGAATTTGAACATCACAAGTATCGGTTTCATTAGTTTGAGATTCGATATCGAATGCATGAGCATCGGTCTGGATATCGCAATCGATCATTTGATCGGCGATACATTGTGATGGTTGATCGATAGTATCGAATTCGGTGTTGCATTCTGCATTGATGCTGATGATATCATCAGTCTGAGTTCCGTATGAGTATTTATCGGTTGATTGGACTGTTTTATTGATTCCGATTGCTGTGGGATTCGGATCGAAAGTTCCTTCAAGCTTTCCAATGGAGAATTGCATCTGAAGCACGTGCAGTCTCTGCGCTGTATTCTGATCTATCGTCTCGATTTCTTCGTCACATTCGTCGAGCATATTAGACGAGGGTATCAGATCTGGATGGGACGGTTGGGAATGTAACGGACGACGGGATTGTCTCGTCGGTGATATGCGGCTACCTCCATGGTGCTCTCGATACCAACTAGCCTGCGATTCATGCAATGTATTGTTAAAAACGAAGAATATGGCAGCATTCCGCGTTTCTCGACAACTTAACCTACTGTACACTCAGACGTATTAACCTTTACTTTAATTATAAACATCGCCCTTTGGCTGAGTATCTAGGAAGTGAAATGAGCACATTCTAATCCAATGCAAGTAGTAGAAGAGAGCTATCGCCGATGTTCTAGAGATAGAGACAACTGCAATATCAATGAGGCAACATGCCAATTGGCCACGATTAACATTAGTCACACAAAATCAACTGTGGCCGCGGTTTTTTGCATAAAAAAATATAATTTTCAATAACAAAGCATGATCTCGAACGGTATATGACGCAATGATGTATTGACGATTTAACGTGTGAAATCACCTCTTCTTCGGCGTTCTTCAGCTGTTCTCTGAGATCAGCTTCGCGTTCTAAAGAATCTTGCAAATCGCGAAGCAGTTGTTGCGGATCTTCTTGCGAACCACCGCGAGTCAACGAAGCTCTGCTCGTTTTCTACAATACAAAAAGTAATCAATCAACAAATCAGTAAATGCATATTTATTTAAATTGATTGGATTTGATTTTACTGAATCAACGCTCTGGGATTTGCCAATGGCGCCAATGGCAGGTGCTTTCTTTGTGCTGATAGTAGGTGGTTGACTCAGCTTGGCATTGGCTTCTTTCAGCTCTTTTTGTAATCTTAATGCGACCTCATTCGACATGGCTAGTTCTTGTTCTAACTGCTTGATTTTGTTGACTTTATCCATTCCTGATTGTCCTCCAGCGAGCTGAAATATCAAAAAAATATTAATTGTTATTTGGCTTTGTTTTTGTTCTTGAACCATTTCATTAGGGTAAATCATTCGTAGAACAAAATATTGTCTACTGAGAACCATCATGGAGGGAAGAGTGGAAAGGTAAGTGCAACATTTGCGACTGGATCGAATAGGGAGGTCCAGAATAGTTCCGACTCGTATTGGGGATCCCAAGTTTTTTAATTTTTTTTTTGGAATTGCGAAAAAAAAAATCGATTACAACAATTTTTTTCAGTTTTTTCTCGCTCGCATCCGTTGCGATGTGCCAAGTGCGAGTGAAACGTATACTAGCGATACGTTCCGCGAGATTTTGACAGTCGGTCTAACTCAGTCTGTCGTCAGGACGTCCTCAGTCTGCGGAAGGACTTCGCCGTGTGTGCGTGTTCATTTATGCGTGATTTCAAAATTTGGTCGATATTTTGGATTATTCTACTAATATATATCATAAATAACTATTTTTATTCTTAGAATAATCCATTTTTTAACAAAATATTAAAATATTTATGAATAATTCGTTAATGTCTTGACTTGAAATGCTTGGGGTCTATTTTCCATTAAAAGTAGACCCCCTTTTGACGCCGTGACGGATCGGTTAACCTAACCGTGCCAATGGGGTCTATTGGGGACTCGAAGTTTTTGATTATTCTCTAATATTTTTCTCTAAGTTTTTCGTATTTGTCTAAAAAAGGTCTAAAGAATAAATATTACAAAAAATCATTGTCCTTTATTAGAGGGCGATGTTTTTTCTCGCTTGCGCCCGGTATGATGTGCCAAGTGCGAGCGGAACGTACGAGTGACACGTGCTATGAGGGCTCAGTCTGTGGCGAGACATCGCCGAGAGCGTTGTCATTTACGCGTCATATTGA
>JAGXCT010032843.1:0-39594 GCA_022495035.1 Philopotamus ludificatus
CACTTACAGACAATTTTATTGCGATTTTGAATTATACTAAATAACACATTACCTCTGTTAATATTATATTATTTTTAATAATTTAATTTCCAAATGTATCTATAGTATTATCTATTGCTTTATAAAAAGCAAAGCATGATTATTTAAAACAAGTTAAATCATTGGATGAGAATTGGAAAAAAATTGCATTAGAAACCTACTCCAAAAATTTAATAGAAGATTTATAATTGGTTATCTATTTTTATTAATGCTGTATCCCTTAATTACTCACCTTTCGTTCTATTAAAGATACAATAAATTGCATTTTATATTATATTTATATGCTTTTTCTTATATATGGGGATTTAGGAATAAGAAATGTGGTGAAATTCATTTAAAAGAATTAATAGGTTTGTTTTGGATTTAGTCATTTTTTTAATTTTATCTCAGGATAATTTTCTTAGAATAAAATTTCGGCCCTGAGGTTTATGATATTTTTATCTATTCATATGAGTAGTCAGGATGATATGTATTGAGAATGATTAATATTTATTGTTGAAAGGTAGCTAAAAATGGGTACTGCAAGAGTTCTAATAATTATTTAAAGGGAGGAATTTAATGTATTTTCATATACAGTAAACCCTCCTATAACGCTTTTTGCTATACCGCAGTTTTCTATAACAATTTAAAAAGTCCCTCTTATACCGCTCCCTTCTTTAACGTAAATTTTCAGTCAGCTTATATATTTCATTAATATATTTTATAACGAAAACACATAATAACAACAAAATTGATCATTTACTTTATTAAGTGCCTTTGATTTCTAGTAAGCGTGTTTTCTATAACGTGGTTCCGAATTCTTTGTTTTATGAGGGCTGCCTGGATTTCGGATGAACCATGGGATGTTAATCATTTGTCTAAGTAAAACATTCATTTAAACTTGAATTTTAACGAAAAGGAAGTCGCAAGACGGAACCCTAGATTGGAGAGGCATAAAGGATTGTGGGAGGATAATTAATATAAAATTAAATATTTTAATTTTTAAGGGATAATTTACTGTTTAACTGGATAATCTAATTATAGTTCATTCTTCTATATGATTTTTCCACGTTAGATCTTAAAGTTATTTGCGAGTTGTAGCTATCTTATTGAACAGAGTTAAATACTTTTTAGGCTTTCACATATGAGATACATCATAAAAGAAATTATAAGTGGTAAGTTATTTTAGTTATAAATAAATAAATTGTTATTGCTATATAGTTTTAAATTATATTAAATTCATAAACAAATTACTTTAAGAGGATAACTCAGATATATATATATATATAAATATTTCAAATCATGATTTTAATGAATTCTTCAATATCTTAAAATTTTTAGAAGAATAAAAATAGTTATTTATGATATTCTTGATAATTTGGTCGAAATCATGGGTTTTTTAACTAATCAATATGGCGCGTAAATGACAACGCTCTTGCAGCACGTGTTAATCATATGTATCACTCGCACTCGGCAAATGGTATCAAATGCGAGCGAGAAAAAACATCGTCCCTGTAGCAACAGCAGCGCATATTGTTGTTTTAATTTTTTTTTTTTTTGCAATTGCAGACAATAACGGACAATGATTATTTATAATATTGTCCGTTACTGTTTTAGACAAATATTTATATTAAAAGAGTTATTCGGAAAAAAATAAAAAAAACTAAGGGTACCCAATACCCCATGGTCACAAATAGGCTAATACAATTAATTAATATAATTAAAATAATATGTGTTCAAATTTTTAAGCACAAATCCTATTGAAAATGTACTAAAAGTGGTATATTTATCACTAATTACATCCATTATTTTGTAGCATGAATAGATTAATTAAACTATCAAATTTTAAATTGAATTTCCATAATAATTTAAAATAAAATATTTTAGACAACCATTGAAAAATGCAAATAATTAATAAGGCTTTAGTTATTTAGATATTGTAAAATAAATGTATTTATAGTTAAATCAAAATGAATATTTTGTTAAATATAAATTTAAATATTTTTTTATATTAGTGTTCACGTTTTAAGAGGTATGTCTATATACATTGCAAGGAAGAATCTTTCTTTAGTACATCCTTCTATTTCTGTCCACATTCTGTGCACACAAAAAGTGTTGACACTCTGCGCGAACGCCCCATCGCGACGCCTGCCATCATCTTCATAGTTTTAATTATAATTTTTGGGTCCGCCCAGGGTTTCCATTACACAAAAGCATTCTGGCAGTGCAGCCGTGATCTTTTCAGCTGAAGTTGTCGCCCCTTGATGAAGTTCGGTACCCCCGGCCCACTCATTACATCGAGGGCCGTCTGCGATTTTCGCTTTGCATTTCGTTTCTAACCCCTTTCACCCCTTTCGGATGTTTGTTTTCCCTTATTTTGTTTTTCGTCTGCCACCGAAAAACACGGCGAGTGAGCCCTGAAAATATTAATGGCCCGACGCTGAACGTCGCTGAAAATTGTTTCCCGAAATAAAAGCGACCAAAAATTTCCGACTGCATTGACGCTGTTTATTTTTTGAGTCGAATTTTACGCTATTTTTAACAATGAAATTTTCGAGTTTGCATTGCTAAAATTTACCGGGCTGTGTTTACATTAATTTTTAGACGCTTTGTCTAGAATAACTTCAATTTTTAAAAACACACTTTAATTTTATTTCCGCCAAAAATTTTTAATATAACTATTTATTTATTTAAAATAATTTCATACACAAAATTTTTAATAGCTTTTTAACATAAGATAAAATATATATCCTCGGTGTTAATGTATTTTCCATAAATTACTCCATAAATTAGATAAGCAATTACTCGTTATAGTGTAGACGTCCTAATTAGTATAAATGTTGGCTTAAAATTAAATTATGTCTTGAACACCGTATTGCTAATTTACTTAATTTCCTCTTCAACATTTATTTAAACATTCAAATAAAGAACATTTTGCTATATTTTTGATCCTTTACTCTTTCGTCAAATATTTTTGCTAGGATGATATTTGTTTATATAATAAACTGCAAGGAAAAACGTTTTAAAAACCCTCTGGATGAAAAGTCAATTTACATTAGGTTATTGCGCAAAAACGCGTAACCGGATCGACAGCAAATTTTGGTATGACGCGAAAACGCGTCATTGTAAAATAATTTGTACCAAACACATTGTTTTCAAGTACAATTAATTATTGATAAGGGATTATGAAATATCTTCAATCATATCACCACACCAATGATTTGTAGTATTTTTTTTAATTTTAGTATTTTAGTTAATAATAGTTTTTTAAGCATTTTAAATCAAGTTAAATTGTACAGCACGCTTTTCAGTTGTTCGCAAAAAAGAAAATGACATAAACAAGTGATACTTTTGCACAGATCCACAGATGCACCTGGGCAAATTATTTTAATGAGGCTTCTGCGCCAAGTTTTTTCGGCGCCGGGGGCGCAGGGCCCACTTTGACTCTTCCGCACAAAGGTCCTCTTTTGAAACCTCCTCGCTCGGAAGTAATCGTCTCCCGTGTTTTGACATTGCTGAACGTTTCCGTTTTTCTGCGAAAACTTGTGGAAATACCGAAAATTTGGGCCGAACGCGTTTTCGCGTCGCCGGCCCCCATTCAGATTTTCGGGCGCCGCGACGCTTTGTACACTTTTACCTTCGTTGTCATTTGTTAGCGAGATGTTTTTTTTTGTACATAATATTCGACATTGAATTGCCGTGGCACAAGAGCCGGGTATATTTTCATCATAACAGATGGAATCGTACTGAAATAACAACGGTAACTTTTGCATAATGAGAAATTGAGATTTTTGGGCCAAAATGACGCGGTATTATGCCGTGGGGCACAAAAGAAAACGGAGTGGAATTAAAAATGATGGCACAAAAGCCGAATCTGTACGTCTGTCTGTTGTATTTGGAAAATAAACCGAGAACAGGGGGAGATATTGGAATAATTTCGGCATTTATAAACTTGGCAATTATATTTATGCTGAATCTAATTAAAAAAAGAGATGATATATTTACTGAAAAACGTCTTAATCGACTATAGCAGAAGACCAATATTATTATTAAATTAATTTAAATGGAATTTTCCGAGAAGGATTGTCGAAATATTCATATATTACTCGAGATTAGCATACGTTTGCCACTCAATTGCACACGTTCCCCCTTCTCGCGCATCCTGCTACCGTCAATTTGCGCATTTCATCCGAAAAATATTTAATTATAAGTTGAAGATGTTGCCGGGATACAAAGCAGGAGTCCTGAAAGAAGTTTTAATGAGACGAGGGGCTGATCGGGACCCACCCCCAAATTTGTGTGTCGCCGTGTATTGAGACATTGAGTCGCAGCGATCGACGGTGTAATAAAGCGATTCATCCCCCGGGAAACTTTCGGCTTATCGCGTCCAACAGCGATTCGGAAATTTCGTGTACCAAAAATAAATATCGTTCATCATTTTCCGAAAAGCAGAGCCTAACAACTCGGGCAACTTGTCAGGCGGGTGTAACGATATCGAGCTTCTCGGAAAATGTGTCAAGTGCGTGTTGGCGCAGTTTATCTACCGTGCTTAATTATTGGATGAGTTTATTTCGGATAATGTCTTATCTGATGAAGATTTTTGGAAAGTTTGATTTATTTATCTTTTAGATGGGTTAATAAAATTGTTTCTCTGGCATGTTTGTTGTTTAACATAGCACTTGAAGGGACATTAAAAGATTCAGGCGATTCAACTGCTTGCCTCTGCAGACGACATAGACATTGGATCTAGATTTTGGGCGGCTCTCAAGGATGCATGCCGGCAAATAATGAGAGTAGCAGGTGGCATGGTACTAAGGATCAACGATACTAAGACAAAATACATCCCCAGATGCTAAGGACGAATACTTGAACCCCTGAGAGTCGAAAAGTACAACTTTGAAACCGTCCAGGAATTGGCTCATACCTCGGCTTACATATTACAAATAATAATAAAACCAATTTTGTATGAAGTATGAATAAGAACCATTATGCAAATCCGATGCTACTTTGGACGTCAGAAGTATCTACGGTCGAGATTTCTCTCAAGGAAGGCTTAAGTCATGCACTGCATGTTGGGCTCGACGATGGGGGTAAGGAAGACCATGGCTGAGGTAGTTGGACTGTACACAGAAGGACACTGTATCATTGAAACCTATTGGAAGATGAAGCAATGTGACGGCAAATCAGATAAAATAAAGAAGAATGTTGGATGAGGGCAAGGTTCTACCATAGGGCTGTTGTGTCTATGATGATGATTATAAACTCGACTATAGTTTAAATAGGAATTTACAGAAAACTCAAGATTTTACTTAATCCCTTTTCCCATGCCATCAGTAAAACTGTATTAGTGGCCTGGATAATGCATAAGAAAGGTGATATTTAACTCCATCTGTGCTTGGGATAACATTACAGATCATTCAGAGAAACAAAGCAATTAAAAATTTCTAATTTAATGTCAAGATTGTGACTGCCAAAGATACAAGATATATTCAGAGGTATATTAGTAATAGTTGTATATCAAATCTGCATTGACTTAAATCTCAAGGTCTAAGAATGCACCAAAATATGAACAAAAAAAGAAGAGCTGAAGAAAAGAATCTGCCTTTCTAATTTAATCACATTATTTTAAAAGATTCCCAAAAATGATGGTGACACTTAAAATTTAGCAATACCTGCACAAGTGGAAACAGATTCTTAGCAAACTATTGATTAATTATTGCAGAAGCTTGGTTATTCAAAGTCAACAGTGCAGAATAATTTTAGTATTTTTTTATTACGGTTTTCGCTCCGGGTAAAATAATGGTTAGCTTTGATTTTCGGATCAGCCCCGATTGATTATTTTTAATTATTTCAATAAGAATTAAAAAAAAATTCTTCGTTTTCTGTATTGTAATGTATTATACTTTAACTGTATTATAAATACTACCATCACTATTTATTATTACTATCACTACTATTAATTTATTATTACTATCACTACTATTATTTGATTATTACTATCACTACTATTATTATAATAATTACTATTTTTAATACTATTAATATTACTATCAACTAATTTTATTATTATTATTACTATCGCCATTATCCGTTATTTACTATTGTTATGTTTATATATATTATGTATTCTGTAATCACACGACAAATAAAATAACTTATTCGATACAATAATATAAAAAAATAATAATAAATAATTAAAGGTATTATAATTACCTCTAGAAATATATATTTTATAATAATAATATGATAAACATACATAAAATAAATTCGTATATTCACGGTTGAAGTGTGCAGGATCCATGTGCATATTTGTTTATAATTAAAAAGGAATAAAACTACCTCTAATTATTAAAATATCTCCTAACAAATTTTTATTTAAATTATTTCTAGTGTTTCATAGAATAAACTTTAAACTTGAGAAGCCACGTTCAACACTAACTTGTGTTGCTGAAGTGTTGTCTAATTATAAAATATGTTTTTTGTCTAATATTCGTATATGCTTAAAGTTGATAGTTGGTCTATTTTAATCCCTGTTTTTTTAATGCTAATTCCTTGGTTCTTAAAAATCCACTACATTAAACTGCGTTATAAAGAATTCCCTAAATTCATAGTTTTCGTCGGACACCTATCCGACTACTAACTTAGCAATGGTCAAGCCATAACACTTTATAATATTAATACTAGTCAGGGGGTATGTAAGCGGAAGAGACATTTTACCCCCGGATGTTTTATAAGAATATTTATGTAGGTAGGGTTGGTGCATTATAATTGCACTGGGAGAAATATATGTGTGAGAGACTCATTTCCCTTGTATATTTATTGGGATTCTTTCTGTTATGTCATCCATCCACCGTAGTCAAATAAATAAATACATTAAAAATATATTTTTGATACTTTTAAAACCAATAAAAAAATGTAATTAAAAGTTTCAATGAATATCAGAGTGATCGATATACAAATGGGACAAGGCAACATCTGTCGCTTCCACAACTTCAAAGCAGTTAGCATGTCTCCGTTGAACAAATGTAAAACTGTTAGACACTCAATAATCATAGCCGGGGGCGGTTCCTGCGCAAAGTAGTTTTGCACAGCCGAAGTTCACAGACTGGGGCTGAAGAAGCGGCGCCCCCACCGGGGCCCTCGCCCCTCGGAGCCCCCCGGGCCAAGGCCTAAGTTGCTCCGGCGTGTCTATCTGTCTGGACCGGTGGCGGTACAGCGACTGACTTTACTTATCAAAACCTATGTTCTCTTAATAAAAACTTTTGCCGATAGTGAGGCAACGCCGCCCCGCGCCCCGCTCCCCCCCTCCACCCAGCGCCGATATGACGATGAACTGCTCGCACAAAGGGAGCCAAACTATTATTACATACATTATGGAAGCTGCCGCGTCTCACTCCGACTTGTTTTCTTTCGCTACCAACTCGGGGATAGAATAAAAATGTTTCCCTAAAGATGTTTTGTTTAGAAAGAGTTTTGTTTATTTTACTTTACTTTGCCGACGTGAACGACATGTTCTTTAACCGTATGGCGAAAATACACTCGGTTGGATGCCGGATTTTTTCCGCGCTACCGTCTTGTTTCATATATATATTTTGGAAAACATCCGATTTATCCGCGTATATAAAGAAAAACCTCGCCCGTATCGGCGGAAAAAATCGACGGTCAACTTCCTGATGTTTTTTTTTTATTATTATTATATTTTTGATGCGGAACACGAAAATATTATTCAATTGATTATTTATTCTGCGCGATCGCGAGGCCATTCCCAGTGCAAATTATCTTATATTAGTTATGTATGTCGTCAGTTTCAGTATATGAGAGTAATTTGGGTCGCAACACAACAAGTCACTTAGCGCGCCATAAACACCCTCTATACAAACTTGGCTCGTTAATTCACCTGCCCTGTATGAAAAATCGGGGAAAATTCAATATTTCATAACACAATTGACGCAGCGTATTATAATTGAACGTGATTGAGTATCAGACGATCAAAGAAAAACTAATTTAGTGTGACTAATTAAGAAGAATCTACGTAATATCCCGATTACCAGCCCTAAATTGACTTGAATAAAATAAAAACATGCTTTATATGTACGTAGATTTCTATAAATCACGGTGTAATTTGAAGCTAGCCAATAGAAGTTAAGTAATAATATAAGAAAATGTTTTTACTTATATCAGTAAATAAATTATATGACCAGTTTTTTCAGCATTGCTCCTAATATCATTTAGAATTATTTACAATAACCTGTGACTAATATTGAATATAAATTTTATCTAAATTAGAACTCTAAGCACTGAACAGCAATGATTATTGATGCGGAAAATGAGGAATGTTATTATTTTTCAGATGAAAAGTAAAGTGCAGTTATAAGATCAGATCGTTTTGCTTTGTTTTGCTAATCTTCTTCAATATTGCCCGTCGCTTTCAGATTTTATTGTAATTTATTTAATTTACATAATTTTGAATGACATCAGCATCTTTATTTATGATTAAATATATTGACGGATCGACCGATCTGACCCTGAGGACAGAGATTGCAATTAGTAGGATATTGATATTTTTTTTTAAAGTCGTGAAGTGATTTATTTTTATTATTTTTATATAAACTATTATCTGAAGAACGTGTCCATATGCATTATTCCCATTTTGAAGAACCATGGACAGGGTCTTCATGGATATTTAAAGTCCAGTGATCTCCCGTTGCCTTCTGCACCGCAATATTTTTCTTTATTTTTTTTTTCTATACAGCTTATATTTGACAATTATTTTTTTGTGTAATGAAGGTCGTCAGCCTCCACCCACCCCTCTGTTGACCAGCGTCATTCAGATTTCTTCAGAATGGTCACCAATCCGAGTACTAACTGTGATCAGTAGCAGTTAACTCGACAATCATAATTCGATTGTTGTCACCTCAAGCAACGATAGGAACAAATCCTATAAGATACTTAAACTACCCCTTAATACTCTGCAGTATCTAAATATAAACAACAGAAGGCAGTGACAACCCTTTTCTATGTCTCGTATATGTCTAATATAACAATAAACTTTGAGAAGCGAGATCTTCTAGAAGTATATTCGGGTTAAGGTCCTCGTAAACCGGAATATGATCATACCTAATTCTCAACATATACTAACAGATTGATCTACACATATCATAGACAACTGCTTTGACACAATGATGATAATGAATTCTTAGCGCTATAACCCTTCGTGAGTTTGGTGATTTTTTCCTTTGATACTATCAAGGGAGTGGTCTTTCAATCTCTCACTTTCCAATACTTACTGAAGCCATCGTTTTTACATACAACCCCTGAGAGATCTAGAGCGCGCCCCTGCAAATGACCAGATAAGTCTCTGCATCTTAATAAATATGATAACATTGGTACTTTCGCATAGCTTGCTAAGCTCGCTTCTTCTTCATCTTCGTATGCATTGTCATTTTTCAGACGTATGCGATCTACATGTCCTTGTTTTTTTCCATATTGGTGTCTGTTTATGGCGAGCTGGAACAATTCTGGAGCTACCAATCCGTCCAGTTGCGAATATTGCGGAGCAACGACAGCTTCTTTATTCCCAATCAACGTTTATCTCCTATTTTTGCCTCTACAGATCTACAGAAGATGTGACTTTCTTTTATGAATGATGCGTCTACATTACGTGTAGTCAAACGTTTTCAACCGGTTAAGGTTCTTTAGCAGGAAAAGTACAGGCCACATCGTAGAGTTCGAAGACAGGTCTTCAAGGATAGTCGCTTACAACAAAATATGTTTATCATTTTAATGAAAGCATTCCTCGCCTTATTTAACCGGCACCAGAGCGTGCAGGCACGCGAAACCGGCTAACCAACAGCGCCACGGCAAACGCAACTATTAATTTATTTATGAATAAATATAATAAATGAAAATTAATGCAGAGACATCTTTTGAAGGCAATGTGATTGTTAGAATGCGATACGTTTAGCCGTTACATTTTATTTGAAGTTTATATTTACGTACGGTAAAAGCCATATAATTGTCTTGGCGATTAAAGGCCAAGGTAGTTATAATTAATGCAAGTCTCCTCGAATAAGTAACACCTGGACGAATCATGGTTTTATATACCTACATTTTTTTATGGTTTAAACCTCTTTAGTTATAGGTTCTTGTTTTATATATGATATATTTTATTTCCGGGCTGAATTATTTTCTCGATTTGCTGGTAGATTTTTGCTTGGTTGGTGATTTTGGTGCCTAGATATTTAAATTTGTTTATATTTTCATAGCAATGATTTCCCTCTCACATCTCTAATGTTTGAGTGAGTGTCCCTCGGGTTCCAAGGTTTCTCGTACATATTATATATTTGGTTGTTTATTCCAAGTTTTCATAATTTCAGACATTGTGTTTCAGAATTTTGCACCATTTGTAGCATTTTTATAAGTCCTTTACTCTACTCTACTTCAATAGACAAAATGTACCCCAATGCTCTTGTCCAAAATATGAATCTGATATATTTTATTGTGGTAATATACCACCCGGATTGGGAATAACCTTCTCTGATACATCCTTTGCCCTTCTAGTTTTTAAGGTTTACAAGATCTTGGATGATGACATCTTACTACCCCTCATTAAGTCTTCCTTTTCCCTGCGTTACAGTTTGGCAACTAACAACTGTCATAGTAAGAATCTTTAAGATCCCTTTAATGCGTGAATTTTGAGCCATATCTTCATCATACTCTACCCTCTGTATAATTTCGTCTGAGTTTTTAATTGCATAAACACATTTATAAATTGAACATATTCAATAAAACTTAGCCATATCCTTTAAAATAATAAAATAATATAAATAATACACTACATTATGTATATATTTTTAGGATCAGTTTCCACATTTCGCCCGTAGGGTAACTTGGCCATCAATGCCATCACCTGTGCCAAATCCAGATAATGAATTTATGTCAATCGGATGCAGCGATTGGGCCCCACCTCCGCCCACCAATTACATGTAAACATATTCAATGGCTGATTGCAATCAAACTAATTGTGTTGGCGGTGAGCGTGTCCAGCAGCCAGCTTCGGTCCTACCCAGCCCATCCCCCGCTCAGAGGACCATCCCGACAGCGACACCAACTTTCAATCACTTCCACTCCTCCCCATTCGTGTTCTTTCCGGGATATGCCATTTCTCCGGACGTCGTTTTCTCCCGTTTTAAATCTGTATTGATTAATTATACAGATGCAGTTCGCTTTGGATCCGGTCGCGTTAATTACGACGATAAAATCGAAGCACTCTAGTATAATCTATTGTTGATTAAATGAACAATTCTAATTGCGTTAATGGTAGAATATATCTTAATAAATATTATATATATCTTCATGATTAAATATTAGTAAAATTATTTTTTTCTTCATTTCGATTGGGTTCATTGCGCTATATCTCACCAGTGTTAATGGGTTAATTTTATAGCTATATAAATTTGTTTATATAATTGGAGTTTCTCTAATTTTAGCCAGAGATGCCGGTCGGATGCATTTCGGTATCAGTGTTTACACAGACGAGGTGAAAATGATTCGTTTCTTAAACCGACGAAATTACATTTCCACTCGAAGCCGTCCTTAGGGAACCGAGTAAACAATTTAAATTTTCCACCCCCCCCCCCCTTCAGCCTCCAAACGAAAGCAAATTGCAACCGCGCAACGAGGCAATATCATTTATTTAGATTACGCGGGGAAAATTAAAAAAAATCAAATCATCCCCCGGAAAATTTTTGGATTTCGTGCAGGCATATTTTTTTTTTCGGCCAAAACTTGTTAATTAGACCGCAAAGAAAAAGCATTATACTCAGCTCGGAATCATAGCTGCCCTTATTCAGCATAAAAAAGAACAAATTAGCACCCCCCCCCACTCTTCGCAAATACAGCCGGGGGACGGGATGTTATAATGTTATGGCGGGGAGGGAGGAGTTGTTGGCGTGTCTTAATATTTAACCTCGCGCGGTCTATCATACTTCATTTAGCCCAATTTCCGGCACATTTACAAAGAAGTGTGTTAAATAAATTAGCCAGAGGATGGCTGCGGTGTGCGTGCCACGGAAAGGGCTAATGTTCCAAATTTTACAATCATGAAATTTTCCGGCCAGAATCTTGTACTGCTACATTACGTACCCGCGCTCTTTCCGCCCGCTGAAAATCGTTGATATTTATTATAACGTTTTCCGCAATGGAAAATACAATATTTATATATAAATATAATTTTTTTAAATAAATTCTAATTACATATTACGCAGCCCGTTTCGGTGTAAAGATATGAAAAATCAGTTTCGCACATTTATCATTCGGGTTTTCACCCTTTGAAGCTTAAACAGTGACAAGCGTGGCATCAAAGGAAAAGTTGTCACGCGACGCGTGTCGCATTTCTTTGAGGGCGCCGCGACGCCGCTGGTAATTTCGGCCCCGAATTGCCATACAAGGAAGGCGTCTTTTGATCAGACGGCGTCTAGGTAATAACGTCATTTGCGTTGCCCGCTGAAATAAATGCGCCCCCTGCCGTCGCTAATACCGGCCCTGTATTGAAATATTTTATATTTGACCAGCGTGGCGTGCGGAACGCATGAATTTTGTGAAAATTGCAGCATTTCCCTGTTAAAAAATAACAAAATATATTTAATTCGACATTTATATATATAATAACAACGATAATTAAATATTTAATTAAAATTTATATAAATTCTCAGAGTGCTTTTTGTGATCTCATTTTTAGAACTATTCTATTATAATAATAATAATAACATCTATAGAATATCTTTACAGTTCTTAGATGATCACATTTTTAATAATCGTCTTTTTTCATGGCCTGTGTTTTAATAACGACACTCTGCTGAATTATAAGCGATTTAAAAATTGTTTAATGTTTTTTCTAATGCTACTTGCCTAATTCTGTCTTTCCAATAATCCTAAATAATTTATTCTCGATCATTCTTATTATAGAAATTAAATATATACCGTCACGGCGGATCAAAAACGATGGCATCATCTGAATGGGGGTCTCTCAGGGACCCCAAGCATTTCAATTAATTTGAAGTCAATCTTGTAATTTAAAAAAAAATGGATTATTCTAAGAATAAAAATTGCTATTCATGATATATTTCATAATTTGGTCGATATTTTGGATTTTTCAATTAATTAATATGACACGTAAATGACAATCGCAATTGCAAACAGTAAAGAATAATGATTATTTATAATGTATATTCTTTAGACTTTTTTAAATACATATAACAATTTCGTGACATGTAGTATTTATAATAAAAAGAACTCGGGGTTCCCAATAGACCCCATCGGCGCGGTTTAGCTATTTAAATGTTAATGTTTGTTGAATTGGAACAATGATTATAACAATTTACAGTTTTGAACTATACTGAAATATATAAAAAAAATATACTTTTCCTTAATTCGCTTAGGGATGGAGCAGCTCCGCAATGTATATGAATGAGCCGTCACTGGTTATAGATTAAAATTATACAACCTATAATCTGCTCCTAAAGGATTCTAAACTAAGTATTGATTCGATACTTTTAAAAATATTGCAAGTAGGTAAAAAACGTCTACATATATTAAAAAAAGATTTTTTATAAAGAAGAAAACCCCTCTATCTCATTTATTTCATCTAAATTATATATCCAGACGATGCGGAATGCAGAATGCAGAGAATCCTGGAGAGACAAAATCAAGAACTTTCGGAACGAGAATGATCAAGATTCTCAGATATGAGGGTGCCGACCAAAGAATATATCCAGACCAATCTCGTAAAGAACCTTCGAGGAAGAAAAACAAATATTTTCATTTATAAAGATATTAATTATTAATCTAGCCTAGAAATGATTGAAAATCAATAATGTACCACCTTATCTTGATTTTTATGTAAAATATAGCTGAGCGACTGAGTTACGTTATAGTAATGGATAGATTCCGTTGTGTTTTTAGTAGTTTATGAATACAGTTGAGACCTCTCATAACGAGACTAATTCGTTCAGGATCTTGCTCGTTGTGTGAAACACTCACGTTATGAAACTAATTTCTCATATAATCAATATAAAAACACGATAATGCCTTCCATGCAGAAATATTTTTTTAGCGTTTATTCAAATAAAAATTACAGGCTTATAAATTGTTAAAGATCGTAACAACCTGGATAAAAACATTTTTAAAAATCGAAACTAGCTGATTTTTTATTAATTTATGACAAATAATTAATTATTTTTTACTAGAAAGCTGTCAAGAGACATTTGTTTTAGCCGATTCTTTAAAATTTGGTGAAAATGTGACACAGCGTTATCATTGAATATGTTTGTAGCACGCATAGCCACCTCCTTATTAGGATGATGCTTCTCGATGTACGATGAAACAGTTTCCTATGCTTTAAGCATTTCTCTTATTGCGTCAGAAGATTGTTTCTCTGCTACTTCCTCTTCCTCCAAACTCTCCTTCATAACTTCTTGCTGTGAAATACGATCCAACACACACAAGTGCGTCATACGTTTGTGACTTCCCCTTTCTGCGTCACTCGTTATGCGAAATGTCGCTCGATAAGGGAGCAATTTTTTCACTTTTTTTTGCTCGTTATGCGAATTACTCGTTATGCGAGGTGCTCGTTGAGAGAGGTTCCACTGTACTAGAAATTCTTTATGATACTGACCATGGGGTAAGTGTGAGTTTTACAAGCTGGATGAGTGGCGCTATAAATTTTACCGTAATTTCATTCATCTAGCTTTAAATAAATATATTATTTTTTACAGTAAACGATTAAAATTTGGCGTAGGTAGCCGTTTTTTTCCAGCTGTTAATTTACAATCCAATTGCAGTAATTTAACCACTGCACTATACACCCATTTTTCGGAATTTTAATTTGTCCCTCATTCCATGCACCAATACACGGTCGCTTAATAACGCGGCATTACTGTACGGGGGCGAGTGCGACGCGATACAAAAAGTGGCTCCAATTAGGGGTGCGCGCACTCTGTCCTCATTAGCGGTCGGGTGGTCCATTTTGGTTTTGCGGACTCGGACCGGCCAAATTGCCTTTCATTCATATTCTCCGGTTTTTAATTGGGGACGGGGTCCCGATGTCGCCGCCGGTTTTTATTTAGCGGAAGAGCGTCGGGACGCTCGACCTCTGCGCGCCCGGCTCTAACGGCGCGTTAAATTTAGAGCTTCTTTACATTAGAAGGCGACATAAATATACGAGTTACCTCCAACGCGCCGGAAAATGAAATTACCCCCAAAATACTAAACAGAGCAATTTCATCGCCGTGGATGGAGATATTCAGCTTGTCGATGCCGAGGAAGGATCGTTTAAAACGCCATTAAATATATTACAATTATTAAATAAATATTAGAAGTCTTACGACATTTATCCTATTTCTTTCAACCGATCGGTCATGTAAGGCTCGAAACCAATGCCACTGGCTTATGGGGTCTATTTTGTATGAAAATAGACCCCAAAAATTGATAAATCCATTGACAATACCTTGACATTTAAAAAAAATGGATTATTCAATGAATAAAAATAGTTATTCGTGATATATATATTAGTAGAAAAATCCAAAATATTGATCTAATTTTGAATTTGTCCACTAATTAATGAGATGTGAAGGTGGGGTGCGCACAGAACGACGGCCCGCCGCGACTGCGGCCCGATCTTGGATCGGGGCATGTTATTTCTCCACTGGCATAGCACGATATTATTTCTCGCTCCCACTTACACGTGCGCGATGTTTTTCCCGCTCATATTCGGTACGGAGCAATAAAATACATCCCACCCGTGCATTGATTTCCAACAATATTGTTGCTTTTTTTTGCAATTGAGGACAATAAAGATCAATGATGATTTATATTTACACTTTAGACTTTTTTTTCTCAATCTACGTAGCAAATTGAGTAATCTGTCGGTTTTTAATTCGGCTAAACCAGTTTTTTTCAGTTTATTATTACTAGATTATTGTCTTCTTATATGCTATATAATATATGCTTATGCTGTTGACATAAACATACATAAGCAAGCTTCAAATTAAAGAAAACTACTTTTGGAGTTTTACAACTTTAGGGATTCGTGGCGAGAAATAAATTCTCGCCAAGAATTTATTTCCCGAAAACAGCTTATAGAAAACAATGTAATTGAAAACGTAAAAAAATAAGAAAAATGGGAAATACTTGACATTTTGGTCTGGAAGATCAAATCATAAATAGACATTTTTTCTAGAAAAAGTCTTGCCATGGTCACACTTCTTGGACATATAGCATTATTAAAGACAAAAAATATTTTAATGTTAACTTTTATTATACTTTAGACTTCTTTTCAAAATAATTTAAAAGTCAAGTCTAGAAGTTTAATTTTTTTATGTTATTATAGCATTCAATCCTTTAATTATTTTAATATAATTATTATTACAAGGTACATGTACGCTACACGCCCTGGTGACTTATTTTAAATGGCATGGTTCAAGTTTTTAATAAAATACTGTTACTTATATTTTTATAAACACCATATAGATTTATATGTAAACATTGCTAAAAAGGACATTTATTAAATAAAACGAATTTGAATAAAATCTGTTTTTGGCCTCGAATGCGACTAACTTCAGCAATTTTTTTGTCACTTCCTAGAATCATTATGCACTGTAAAGTAAAAGAAGTTTTTTTTTATATTGCGCTATCATGTCCTATACATAAAATATCACATAAATAGGTCGCCTAATCGGTGCTAGTTGATCCTATATATTTTTTTATTTAAAAATATAAAACTCATTAAGGTGTCGAATAAACTAGCCGTAGAAGTAATAGATTTTAAATTGAACGAATTAGATAATTTAGTCTATCATTTGAATATTTCTTCAGAAGAAGATTCGGAGTCTTAAGAGGCACTTTAACTTACGAGGGGCAAACATCGTCGGATAGAGGAACTAAAATGTTAAAACAATAACATGAACATGTCCACAATTAATAAGCCTAATATGATGTTTAGTTTCTTGGACTGCTTCCGAAAATATTTCAAGTGGTATAAGATTTTTTTCTGGCTGTTAAGCACGTCCACACTAAATGCATATAATCTTTATCAAGTGAAGATAAGCTATTTTCGACTAAGTAAAATTGCACATTAGAAATTTTCATATTTTTTTAAATGATATAAAATGTTGAGAACCGATGATATCATTTAATGTAAATAAAAAATTAAAACATGAGATAGAAATGTTTTTTTAAACAGCCTAAAACTTAACTACTTCTGGGACGTATATGTAAACAATATTAACTCATGAATTAAAGGGTTCATATTGTGAACATAAATTATAAATTGCTGTAGAAATTTATCCGAAACTCTATGAATTTTTTAATCAAGATTATACATTCGTGCATGTACTGCAAAAGAATATGGTACAAGATGCTGCAGCAACCCTGAGCAAAGCAGTAAATTTCTTCCCTTATGAATAAGCAAGCGACAAAAAGGAAATTAACCTTATAATAAACTGCACCGAGTCAGCTAGCACTAAAGTCAAACACGAATACATGCATTTTTTAATTGCATAATCCAACAATATACAAAAAACTTTAAAAATAAGAAATAATTTCATCATGCATAGATTATGGGCCCGTTCAATTTTTATCAACCCCGGCGGCTAGATTAATTTTGCGGTTTTGGGTTTGCATTAGCTGAAATTCGACCGGTTTTATATAAAACCAGTTTGTATAAATAAATTTACAAACATATTCCCTTTGTGTAAATCATACGTATTCGACAAAACCTATAAATTGTGGTTGTGTGCACTACTGTATCCGATAGTACTAATGTCCGAACAGCCACCAGTCGCCGCTGGCGTTGTAATGGTTTGCGTCCAGCATCCACAGTACACCGGGCAGCTGCGAATCTGCCCTTTAATTTATTTAAAAACCTAAATGGAAGCTTAAAAAGTAAATTAGAACTTGAAAAATGTGACATCAAAGTATTATCGCAAATAAAGTAATTTTGGGATACGTATGCTTTATGTATTATCCCTGTTAACCACTGTTCCCGCATAATCGTTATTATTTGGGCTAAGATAGTAATCTATGCTTAAACATCAGTGACATTTATTTGACTCTGCCCAGGAAGTGAATATCAGTCTAACGAGCTACAACCTAACTGTGCCGATAGAGGCTATTGGGAACCCCAAGTTTTTATCAATTTTTCTCGAATAATTTTAAATTTAAATCCTATATGTCACATTTTTTTTTTATTTGCCTAAAGGTCATTGTCTTTTTTTGTCTGTAATTGCGAAAAAAAATTATAAAAAAAACAATATTCGCTGCTGTTGCCACAAGTGCGAGGTTTTTTCTCGCTCGCATCCGGTAGTTACGGCTAAATTATGAAGTATATCATGAATAACTAATTTTATTCTTAGAATCATCGATTTTAATATAAATCTCAAGATAATAATAAAGAGGTCATCAATATTTTGACTTGGAATGCTTGGGGGTATCTGAGAGACCCCCTTCGAAAGACGTGGTTATATTTGAGCCGCCGCACTATGGGATGGATCATAAATTCTACTGCCAAAAATATTTTTTACGAAAGTTCGATTTCAGAGAAAAGAAAAATGGAAAATAATAGCTAAAACATTGAAGTTTAATATATAACTGTTTTTTTTATAATAATTTGCTTTATTTAGTAATATGAGGTTCTGAAGTTTACCATTATCAAAAAATGCTCTTGAGATGTTATCGTAGTAACAAATTTAAACGAGTATATCTTAAGAGTTTTTGATAGCAAGTTAATGTGATATATACCATATTAAAGAGTATATAATATATTTTCAAAAATATCTAAAAAGTTCACAAATTATTTGAAATATTTGCCATATTTAAAAAAGTAATTATGGCAACATAGAAAAAATATATTCATTATTAATGTCATAAAAAAATCTTGAGACTTTTTGAGTAATTGCAGTCTTAATCATGATATATCTTTGCAACTTTAAATTGCACATTAATGTTAAATATACTTTAATTAAGCCTATTTCACCTATTTTTACTAATATATAAATATATATCAATTAAGTTTATATATTGTTCATTTCAAACAAAGATTCTGATGAAGAAGTTCCAATATTTTTGATTTTAAAGTAACTAAATAACAACTTATTATATATATAACAGGAAATATTGTATTTTTGTGTCTGTTATTTATAAAAATACTGTTTTTAGTTAATACATAACACTGGTAATTTAATATGAAAGAATGTGTCTTTACCTATATTCATTAAAAATTCATAATTCTAGCTCAAATAGAAAAGTATTAGGTTGCTCGCAAAGTCATTTCGTTTTTTCAACTGAGGACTTAATTGTATTTTTTCTCAGCCAACTTCTTACTTAAGCCGCATAATCATAATATATTTTGATAGCTGATATAGCAAGGCTTGCTTGTGAATAAATTAGATTGATTCTACGCAGTAGTTTTTGGTTGGTACCCTTTCAAATATGGAAAGTGAAAAGCAGCGGTATATTTTACTTTTTTACTATCGAAATAATAAAAATGCTTTTTAAGCAAGAAAAAATCCGATGTGTATGGAAAACATATATTGACAAAACGCCAGTGCCAAAACTGGCTTGCAAAATTTCTATCCGGAAATGTTGATGTTGAAGATCCACTACGTTTTGAAAGGCCAGTTGAAGATGATAAAGACATAATAAAGGCATTAATTGATGCTAACCAGCAAACAACAACTCGTGAGATCGCTGAGAGATTAAATTAATTGAATTCGACCGTTCATGATCATTTAAAACGCTTAAGTTTAATCTCAAAGCTCAACATATGGGTTCCTCGTGTTCTTACGAAAAGGCATTTGTGCTGTCAGGTTGACGTCTGTTGTTTGCTTCTCAAACGTCAAGAAAATGATCCATTTTTGAAGCCCATCATCATCACTGAGGACGAGAAATGGGTCGTCTATAACAATGTTGAACGCAAGAGATCATGGAATAAAAAAGATGAACCGGCTCAAAGCACCTCGAATGCCGATATTCATAAAAAAAATATGATGCTATCTGGTTATCTAGACTCTACCGTACAACACAATAATCAATTCTGAAGTATACTGTGATCAGCTGGACAAATTTAATGATTCACCTAAACAGAAAAGGTCAAAATTGATCAATAAAAAAGGTGTAGTGTTCCACCAAGATAATGCGAGACCTCATACAGGTTTGTTAACTCGCCAAAAGCTTTTACAGCTTGGATAGGATATATTGCCAAACCCACCATATTCTCAAGATCTGGCACATTCTGATTATTATTTGTTCCGATCTCTACAAATTTTTACTTTAAATGAGTAGGTCAAAAATCACCTGTATACGCTTTTTTCCAGCAAAGAACAACAATTTTATAAGCATGAAATCATGCTACTGCCAGAAAAATGGCAAAAGGTATTAGACGAGAATGGTCATTTATTTACGATAAGAAAATCGTGATTTTTATTAAAAAAAAAACGTAATAACTTACCGAGCCACATGATAGTTATAGAATTTTGGCAGGAGAGATAATGATCCAACCTACTTTTTTCATCCATTTTTAATTTCAAATTAATACTAAATTATATTTAAAAATAAATATATATAATAATAGTATATTAATAAATGATTTCTAAATGAAAGATCAAAGCTTATACATATATAATATAATATTATAGTAATCAGGTTCAACCTTTGTTTCTGGTGTACACTGCCACTAAGGACTAGAGCATTCCCCTCCACACCTGACACCGGATATTAATTGAATGGACACATCAAAGACGTTATTGGAATATCTGCTAGGGATTACGTACTGCCGTTATATAATATTATGGAATATGATGGCACCAGGGGTTAGAAACAATTAATTAATAATAAAAATATAATAATAATTATATATTTTTTTTATATAACCATGCGTTGCATTCAATCATATAGTTGATTGGTTCGTTGGCCATATCTGGGGAATTATATTCACATACGCATGGTTGGTGACCGCCCTCTCTCCGGATCGCATCTCACCAATTCCCGCCCGGATGCAATTCCAATACGGGGCCTAATCCTTCAGCTCAGTTGATGATTAATGACCAAGTCGCCGTAATGCTTGTTATCGGCCTGACGATTCAATCATCAGCTTCACGTTACTGTGTTTAGTTTAATTAATACCAGGAGATGTGGTCCGGTTACAACTGTACGGACATTGATAGCGCCGTGACTTCATATTCCCAGACAAAATAGACTTCGAGGATGTGAAATGTGTCAAAGAATTCAATTTAGGACTCAGTGGCAAATAAAAATATTTTTTAGTGTTCTATGAACTAAAAACTCTATGATATTCTTATTTTTTTAATAAATATTTATAGTAAAATAATCTATATATAGGGAGCTATTTTTTTAATTTACAACTCCAAGAAAATTTACATTATTATTTAATAATATAGAATATACTAATAATAAGCTAAGATATCTCTTCATATAACAAAAAGCAATTATTTATCATGGTTTGACGGTCAGGGGATTAAATACCTAATTATTGTATATTATATAATAAAATTTTCTTCATTCTTTATAAATTGTATTTTTTTTTCCATTTTAAAATAATAATGTTTGGCCTCGACCTAATGTTCGACCTCGACTACCTTGAATTATAAGTTTTTAAACGAAGCACTTTGGAATGAAATATTAATGAAAATTCTAATTTTGTCAACAAGTAGTATAATTTTGAAATTAAAAATAAATATAGCGATTTACACTTTTAATTATATAACTTTTAAATGAATCTTAATGTTACTATATCTACAATTAAAAAAAATACTAATATCTTGTGTATACCTAATAATATTATAAATAACTATATTTATTTAACTAAAAATACGAACTTATTACGATTTACATCAAAATATACATATTTAATTAATCAATGAATGGATGTTAGCCTACCCTCAAATAATTTGATTTATTAATTATGCATTGAAAGATTTAGGTTCTTGAATATGTTTAAGATATAAAGTTCTTAAAAATCTTTTTTACTTTTGCTCCACTGAAAAATTAAATAAACCATTTTGTTTATTGAAATTTATTTCGAAATGAAACCCAAATGCTGGAGCATGTTAAATATTTAGAAATACGATTATAGACCGCCCGCGGGCTGTAGTTTGTCCAGGGCTAATTTAGAATCAATGTCATATTTTTTTATTATGCTTATAATAATATTTATTCCGTTAGTAAGGTGAGTATAAATAAAGTTATATAATATAATTTTCGTATCCACGTTATCGCGACATAGCAGAATTAACGTAATGACTGCTCACGCGTTTACGCGTATTAAAAATGCTGTAATTTTAGCATTAAAAAAATGTCGTACAAACTTGATATATATTAAAATATCTATCAAGGAATGCCAGTATTTAAATGCAAAAGTATTTTATTTTTATTTATATACTAGTTAATTAAAACTGTATATAAATGTGTTGAAAAAAAAATAAAAAGGATAGATTTTTTATACGCCTAATCAACTGACTACACGCACCACAGATTGAAAACCACTGTTATATTACTTATATTGATGCAGAAGTCTATGCATGAAGTTATCAGGTGATTTAAGACTTGTTTAAATCTTACGATTGAAGTATTGTTTTTGCATTTTTCCGAAACTCATCCAGACTTCACAAGAAGTTTAAAGCAAAACACTGGACACATCTGACAACATTCTTAATAAATCGGCGTAGCTTCTTGCCTATCCGGACGACATAGACATTGTGGCTAGATCTCGGGCGGCTCTTAAAGATGTATACCAGTGCAGCAATTGGCATGGGACTGAAGATCAACGAGAGCTATACAAAATACATGCCTATATGCCAAGGACGAATCCTTGAACCACTGAGATTCGAAGAGTAAAGCTTCGAGACCGTCCAGGAATTCACATATCTCGGCTCACTAATGACGAATAACATTTAAACCAATTTGATAGTATGAAGAATCACGAGGCTACTTAGGTCTTCAAAAGCAGCTACGGCCGAAATTCCTATCAAAGACCAAAGTCAAGCTCTACTAGACCGTCTTCACGTCCTAGCATACGGATCAGAATGTTGAATGTTGGATATCCTTGAGAAGAGGACTCTGAGACGAATATTTAGAGCCGTATTCGACGACAGGGAATGGCGTATCCGAAGCAACGAGGAGCTGTATCGATGGTCACTGCTGTCATCAGAGTGGCCAGACTCCACTGGGCCAGTCAAATATCAAAGATGCGGGACAGTCAACTGCCGAAAAAGCTTATGGTTACCAAGTCTTCCTATCCCCGGAGGAAAGAAAGACCAAGGCTACTGTGGTTAGACTGTGTACAGAGGGACATTGCATTATTGAAACGTGCCGGAAGATGGAGTGACTTAGCGGCACACTGGATAAAATGGAGAAGTGTGTTGGATGAGGTCAGGGTTGTACAATAGTGCTGTTGCGCTTATGATGATAAATTCTTCTTTAGACGGCACCCTCATGATGTTTGAGGATCGTGATCATCATTGTTCCTAAAACTCTTGATTTTGTCTCTCTAGGATTCTCGGCATTCTGCATCCCGCGTCGCAGATACTACGGTGGAGACTGTGGCGATCTTCCTTCCCCCTGCGTCTTTGTATGTTTCCAAGCACGACGAGCCTCTGCGAATATCGTTTTCTTCTCGCTAAATGCTTAAAGTATCAAGAATCCTTCTGAGACATACGGTCTTCTTTGTAGTTCCTCATTTCTTTTAGGATAGACACGTTTATGCGTCGCCAGCACCACATTTCAAAGGCGTCAATTTTCTTTTTCATATGTTCCTTTATGGTCCAGGTCTCTATTTTAACTCGTATATCTTGAATATGTTTGGGGATAGTATGCAGCCCTGTCTAGTGAGACAGGGTTGCATACTCGTTTTCAGGGTTACTCGTTACTTCGACAGGGTTTCATACTTCTCAAAGGCTCCTTTGAGAACCGAAAACTTTTCCGAGGAACTCAACTCTATTTTGACTATTGTAGTGGTGTTCTTATAATAAGCTTCGAATAATATGTACAATGTGTAACGCCCACTTCTTCCAGCATCTTTCACAAACAATCAAAGGCTTTTTTGTAATCTATGAAACACATTACCACCGGTATGTTGAACTCTCTGCTCTTCTCTATAATTTGGCGGATATTGAGAATTTGATCTCGGGTTCCTTTTCCTCTAACGAAGCCCGCCTGCTCTTGAGGTATATGCCAATAAGTGTGGTGTTTCAGACGTTGTTTAATGATGTGCAGTAGAATTTTGTTTGCATGTGAATAATACAATTTCCGCATTTTTTCGTACTTTCTTTTTTGTGTATCGGAATAAATATTGACTGATAAATTAGTCAATCCCAATTTAGATTCGATTAGTTCTTTTTTAAGAAGCATTTTTCATTTATTTGTCTATGGATGAATAATTATTTTTTAATTGAGTCCATTTGTATTAAAACTTAGTGTGCATAACGATACGCTTTCATTAATGTATGCACTATACAAAGTGAAAACATCATACATAGACTGGGCGTACCCTGCCCCTTGCACCTCGCTGCACGACACACATCCACCGAAAATGTTGACACGACGGCAAAAAACTGCCATTGCACAAATTTAGCACGTATCGTCCAAAGTTTAAATCTGCGCCGACCACACGCGTCGTTTGGCGCGGAAAATGCGAATAAAATTAAAATTAACTGGCGGGCGACTGTCAAAATTGCGACTAGTTTTTCATCAGTTTTTCGGCGGCCATTGTTTTGGCGCGATAACGCAGTCAATTTGAATGTTTGAACGCGATATAAAATTTCCATTAGGGCCGTTGCTGTGGCAGATAGGGCGTGATGATGGCCGGGCGACATTAGCAGTTTGCAGTTTGGCCGACGGTGTGAACGCGGGCTGCAATATCATTTGCATATTGCAGCAAATATGCCAGTCAACCTGTCCGCGATATGAAATGTCCCCGGCGCCAGTTTCGTTTTTTGCGTCCACTTTGTGCGGACAGGTGCGGTGGGTAGCGACGTGGGGGATGAGGTGGTCAGGTGCCCGTTGCAACTCGTTCGACCCACCCCCTCTGGTACAAAGCCGATCCGAATTCATCGCCGCTTGTCCGAGCCCTGTAATGAAAGCCGTGTAGCTGATGTAGCGAATGATGTATGCGATGCATTTTTGATTAAAACTGCTCAACGTGTATGCAGTCTGACATTCCTTTTTTCATATGAAAATAATAAAAAATACCCCAACGCTTTGCTCAGCGGCGTCAATTTGTTCAAGCTGTTGCTGATGCGGCTTCAGATGCGACTAAACGTTCAGCAGTTTTAAAGCAGGCATATTTATTTAGAAAAGATCATATATAATATAAATAAATAACCAAGTCGTATCTATTTGGGACCCCGTATTTTTATTTTTCTCGAATAACTCTTTTAATATAAATGCTACATGTCATAAACTTTTTGTATTTGCCCAAAAAAGCCTAATGAATAAATATTATAAATAATCGTTGACCTTTATTGTCCGCAATTGCTAAAAAAATTAAGATTGGGTGCGATGTGTTTTGTCGCTCGCACCTGGTAAAATGTGCCAAGTGTGAGTGAAACGTACTAGGCACGTACTGCAAGAATCATGAATAACTATTTCATTCTTAGAATAATCCATTTTTTAAAAAAGTCAAGATATCGATGATGAATTCGTTAATAAGTTGAATTGAAATGCTTGGGATATATTTTCATATATTCATTTCATATTAAATAGACCCCATGGGGCGACGCCGTTGGTTTCAAATCGCCGTGACGGATCGGTTAGAAATAAAAATAATTAAAATATCAATCGCGTATTATATTAAAAAAAATATAGAGAAGATAAGAACGAGTTCTGAGACAACCCCATCCCCTACTTGGTAGTGTCCAGCCAAAATCCGAAACCAACAATTTCATACCTTACGATCCACCTACCACTAGTTTAGGGCCGGTGCAATTGGTGCATCAAAAGATTTTTTGCTTGAAACGCGTGATTTTAGAATTATAGATATTCTCTAAAAGAGGATAGAAGGGAGAGGAGAAGTAGTTTTGCCAAATTCTCCGAATCTAAATCCAAAATGAATAAATGAGCTGTAGCATCTCATATTGCTGACATACTGACTGAGTACCTTTAGACCATCTATCAGAAGGCCCGTAGGAGAAAATAAACAATAGTAGCTTTGAGTAGGTCATGATGCTTGATGTTCAGGGTAAGGATAAGACGACAAAGTGTGACTAAAGTCCTGACAGAAAACCCCACAAGAACAGCGTGAAGGCTCTGTCTGATTAAACACTTTAAGCTTTATAGTTGCTGTAGCCAGTCAAAAATTGACGGACCTAAAAATCTAGAATAAACCTAGTCTACTCTAGAATAATAGTCTACTCTTTAGGAAATAATTCCACCTCTCACGTGACTTAATGGTTGCTAAAATCTATCCCTCACTGAGGCGAATTATAAAAATTGATTTCAAGGTCGAGCAAAAGGGCCTCAGCAATAAATAACAGTGTTGCACTAAAGCATATGATTAAAAAACAAACAAAACCGATAGAAATAATTGTAAATAATTTAATAGCAAATAAAAATCATAGAATTTAGTCAGTGGTTTGCAAATTAGTGTGTCTTAAAAATGAATATCAAATCACTACTATACCAAGTTTCAATGATTTTCAACTGTTTCGTGACCATGCCCATGCGAAGCATTGGGGTTTTCATTTACACGGCTTTTTCACGGAACGTATCTACCGCGCAAATCGAAGGATGGGTTGTAGCCACAATGGGGCCTTACCAGACTCTTGAATGGCAGTTGAGACCAAAGGAACCTGAGTCTCACGCGTAGCGTGAAGGCTCCCGTTTCGTATCCATACCACAGGGCTTCAAGCCGTCTTGGAATAAGGTTTTTTCTAAAGAGTTTCCCTCTCTTGGCCATTGCTAGCATTGGAGGTATATCTTCTACCCTTTTTGTATCGGTTTTTTCCCTCACGACTATGTACCAGGAGGGGGTTTGCCTTGGTATTTGTATATATGGTTTAAATTTAAAAAAAATATTGTTATTATTTATTTAACAATAAGCATAATACATGAATTGATACAATATGTACTGAGCTTTAATCCGAATAATCCAATATCAGTCGCGCTCGTGTGCGGTGTGAGGTGGCATTATAAATTATGAAAACTGGTTGTGCATGTGACTAGGTTGAAACTAGTTTGCTACTCGAGTTGCGAATCAGTCGATCCGTGCGCGGAGGCCAATTAAGAAAGGACTGTTGTTGATTTGTTGCCGTACCCTTCTAACATATGTCTTTTCATTCACACTTTTTCATCGATCGGTTATCGCAATGACCATCGTCAATATAAGTTTAATATTTTTCAAAATTCCAAAAAAAACCAAATATTTCGTTTAAGAAAATGAACACCACTGCCCTACAAATTCAATAAATAGTCAGACAATAAAATATTGGGTGTATTAAAAAGCTATTTTTATCATTATTATCTAAGTGGGCCGCCAAGAAAAACAGATTGATAAACCCTGATATAGGGCAATCATTTATAAGATACTTTCCCTGTCTTTATGGGGCTTATGACTCTAAATGAATTATTTTTGACAATTAAAACAACTACTCGATCCAGGTTTATTTAGGGTCCAAACCAAAAACATTATCACTAGGCCAAAAATATATTTTTTTACAAATAAATGCACACATCTCTAGTAAAAAAAACACAAATCCCTTTTATTTGCTTAGTTTATGAATGAACAATACAGTGACTAAATTAGCAATTGCTTTAATATTATATAATTATAATATTATCGAAACAATGTTGTCTTTATACAAAGATGTCATTAAGTACTTATGACAGTTTGTTTTAATTTCCTTCATATTTTGCAGACGAAACGGTCGCAGCGGTTTTGCACTCGCGACAATACTAATTCTGCACAATAACAGTTATTGTTAACTGACTAACTTTGTACGAGTCTTAAGTTTGGACTTTCGAGTAATAATGATCCCCGTTGCATCGGGAGGAGCTGCAGACTCTGTGCAGAATATGTACTATTTATTATATTAAAAATATAATAGTGAAATATTTTCTTAGATAATTTCATAACTCTATGATAGCACGGTTATTTGTATCTTAAGTTAAGCGATTCTATGTATAGAACTTTCCAAATATATTCATTCGAACCGCGGTCCGGATTATGGTGGGTTTGAAAATTTTTGGCATCGGTTCCCCGTCGGCCCTAATCCAGCCGTGATCCTCCCGCGGGATGTCCTGAAGGACGATCGATTCCCAGCGTACTTTACAGCGTTCTTCTTTGAGGCGAGGCTTTCCAAACGAGGACGTAATCGCTATTCCAGTCGCATTCGTGAACTTATTGCACAATTGAGGTAATCCCCGGTAATACCTCTCGCGAACCCCCGCCCTCCTCCCCTCCCACTCTTTCGCTCCGTCGTGCAACTGCTCTCCCCCACCTCCAGGCTCTTTCGGCCCATTTGAGCCAAACCTTAATCGTCCTTTAAATTTTGCCAGGCGTTTAGACATGGCA
This sequence comes from Philopotamus ludificatus, assembly GCA_022495035.1. NCBI lineage: Eukaryota > Metazoa > Arthropoda > Insecta > Trichoptera > Philopotamidae > Philopotamus > Philopotamus ludificatus. Next base: position 28,598 of record JAGXCT010032843.1, read on the forward strand.
GAGATTTCGCTGCCGGGAGACTCCTCCTGATTAAAATCGAATAAAAAATAATGGCTGGAAATGCACGTTTGATTGCTAGACGTCGTCCTGTATTTATTTTTCTTTTTCTACTAAAGCTCTTATTTCCTTATATGTATTATTATTACCTATGCGTATTATCCTCCGTCTGGCATATATATTGTTTTCTTTAAATGAGATATTTTATTTGCGCACAGTGAGGTCATCCCCCACGGTCATATGTGCGCTAATATTTGACATGATAATTGTCCGGACGTGTGCAAACCTGTCCGGTCCTCGGGGACACCTCCGACACTCGCCGCAGCCTCGGACAAGAAACTCATTAAACGCTCCCTTTCGCCTGTCCCGGCGGTCGACAATGCGACGCAATTTAGCCGACACCATTCACCGTCGGCTTTTTCCTAATGCCGGCCTTCCTCTTCGAATTGAAAGTTTTTCTATGAAAATGATAATGGCGGAAGCCGGTGCAGCGGCCGGCTCCTTCCGGCGGCCAGATTATTCGGGGGCGGCCGGAAGCCGCCGGTGTTAGTGGCCTAATGCCTAAATGGAGATCGGATTTTGTCGGAGGAAACGGCACTTCCGGTCTGGGCGAGCAAACCTGCGGCCATTACCGACCGACCCCGCACGTCTTCCGCAACCCCTCTCGCGTCGATCCCGTTCTCGGCCACTTTTTGCATTGAAATTTTCAATTTACAGCCTAGATAAAAATTGATAAATCCAATATATTGTTAAATAAATAATAATCATTTAATTGCAAAAAGATCTATAAAAGATTTATTTTTTAACCTCAATATTAGTTATAACGATCTGTAAACTACACACTAAAAAAGGAGAAGTAGATAATAAAAATAATTTACATCACACCCCTTGTTTTCCATTTTAACAGTTGAATTGAACATTGTTTGCTTTTCTTGTGCTTTTACTTGTATTATTCTATATATAATTATCTGTTTTATCTTTTCATTTCTTATCGTGGTTTTTCAAATGTTAAAGAAAAAAAAAATTATCTTGAGTTCTACTTACAAAAATGTTTTTTAAGAAAATTCGATTTTAGAAAAAAAGGAAAATGATAGAAATAAGATTGAAGTTTATTATGTTACTATTTTTTAATACTAATTTACTGTATTCGGTAATACACTTCTAGAAGATATTACGACGCACAATACTATTGATGGCTGGGAACAAATGTCTACAGAAACTTTACAAAATTGCATGGACCTCGACATTAACGTGATGACATCTGAAGTTATGGATATCGATGATATAATGAACAGTAACATCAACGAAAACTTATCCAAATAAGAATTTTCTGACAAAAAAGAGGTAATAATCCATCCAATTCCAACATAAGAAGATCCTATGACGCATATTGAAGGCCTTAAAAGCTACTTTACTAGCATTGAAAATGTACAAGACGAAACTAATCGAATTATAAGATCGAAAGAGCTGTAAACTAACATAAAATTATGTACCAAACTGATTTGCGTGATTATCTAAATTTTTAAATGTTTTTTATCTAACCTGGAATCTGCGTTTTCTCTCCAATTACGTTTTTTTATTGTTATGAATATATATATAAATACCTAGAATGACAATTTGGGTTACGGGATGTCACAGAGCGTTTCATCTTAGTTAATTACAGATACGGGAAGTGATGCAGAAATTATGTTCGAGTTATTCATAACTTTTGATTGTTGTTCTCGACCCCTAGTCCTTTTCCTCAAATATTGCTTTTACCTAAATCATTCTGCTTATATAACTCACTTTGCATATTAGCATGCTTCGTGGACCTATGTATATTCATACATACAATAATAGTTAGAGACAGGATGGCCCAAAAATCACAAGTTTCATTTCTTAATAATTCACTTTTATTCTTTCATAAACAGAAAACACACTTCTTAGAAATAATTTATAATTAGTTTTTGAAATTACATCCTTTAAATGACCACCATTTTGCTCTTCAAACTGACGCGTTTTCTCTAAGGCGTGAATCAATTGAAATACCCCCACAGAAAGAAGTCTGAAGCAGTCAAGTCAGGTGAGAGTGGCGGCCAAGTAATGTCAGAATTTCGCGAAATTCACCTTCTCCTAAAAACTTGCCTTAAGAGTTAAGTTATAAGGCGAGCTATATGGGGAGTACCATCATCTTGCTGCCACTATCTATACCTCTGGTTGGTCCAAGACTGCAGGAAGAACGCAATTCTCCAGCATTTCTTGATACCTTTTACCAGTGAATAGTGCGTTTTCTGCCACATATTCAAAGAAGTAAGGTCTAAGAACTCTTTCTGCAGCTATACTACATCAAACTGTTACTTTTACAGGATGCAGACTACGTTAGTGGACTATTCTTGAATTTTTTGTACCACAGAATCGCATATTTTGTTTGTTAACAAATCCGTTTACGTGAAATTAGGTGAATGAAGTCAGCTTGTTGTCCAGATCCAATTCTTGGATCTAGACAGCATACGCTAATCGATTTCGATAATCTGCTGGCTTCAGTTCCTGCACTAGCGTATCTTATATGGATAGATATGCAGCATCCTTCAAATCCTCTGAAGCGAGGTTCGGATATCTTCAACTGCTGGGACCGCCTTCGAGTTGATATTGAAGGCTCTTCTTCAATGCTTCGGCGTACACGCTGAATGTTGTCCTGTGACCTCCCAGCAAGTGGCAAATCACTCACAGACCCCTGAATTTGAAACCGCCGGAATAAACGAAGTATAGTTTGTTTATGTGGTGGTTTCTGACCCCAAAATGACGAGTATAGGCTCTTTTATGTTAGCATAATTAATTGTTTGTTTTAGCCATCCTGTGTTTATGTCCGCATTTATGCACAACAAAAAAAAATACTGGATTAGCAATACAAAAGTAAGGTACATGCATATATATTTTATTTATTTTGAATAATTCAAAATACCTAACCACACATTATGGATGATCACATAAAAAATTCTACACGTCTCTGACATACAAGATATGATGTATTCTGTATTATTGGCAGACTGTTGAAAAACCTAAATATTTCACGGGGATAAATAAAAACTTTCGCGATTTCATAAAATATCCACGAAAATAAACAAACGCGTATTATTTCAGCACTCTGAATCGACTTTATATGTTTTCTAGCCTTCTGAATTTTAATATTTCCATCGGAGCGACTCATATAAAATATTGTTTCAACATTCAACAATCAATCAAACAAAAAGCTTACAACAACACCGCCGCAGACGTTCAATAAATACAATAGACAAAATTCGCCGATACCAACAATATCAAAATATTTTCGTGCAATTACTTGCATCAATAATTCGACTGGACCGTAACAAAAACACTTGTACCGAATCCCGAGACCGTCGGAATAAGTGTGATCCCCGATGCCTGGTGTTTGCCGAGAGGTCCCGGTCCGACGGTGTCTCCTGGTCGGTCTGTTGACTCAACAGAAGACCGCAAGGAGCCGCTGTTGATACAAAAGCACTTGTTATTTCAACCCCTTCCACTCTCACCTCGGAACACCTTTCATTCGACCCCTATTTCTCATGCAAAATTGAAATTTATTTCGCTGGAACTTCGTCTCGGGGGCTAAACAAGCCCCTGGGACGCCTCGTAACCAAAAGCTTAATAAATGCTCAGTTTTACAGTGTTACATAAATTAAATTATACACGTAACCCAGTCGTAAAATTGCGTTGTTAATACATCAGGACGCATCAAGGTGACTAGATTAACACTTGCTGGGCGCTTTGTATCTGCGCAAATTTAATATCGCTATGTTTGAGGAATTATACGTGATATGTGTGGGTAATACGTGCTGGATCTATAATATAATTAATATATAAATATTATATTAATATTAATTTCAGATGTTTATTCAAAAACATGAATTTGGCGGGTCTATGTGCGTTTTCTTGTGTTTGGCAATTGTTAACCTTTTATAAATGTGGTCAGTATTATGTTGAAAAATAAGAGAAAGCCACGATAATGACGAAAAAGGTTTTTAAGAGAATTAATGCATTATTAATTAATTTAAAATTAAATCAATGTATTGTTATTTTTCAGTGATCTATCTATAATCATATATTCAAACAAGCGTTCTGTTTTTTTTAATAAATTGTCAACATGACTAAATCCTGCCACTACCAAGTAAGAATTAGGAAAAGCTAAAAATAATGGTGCGGTAAATTAATTTGACGAATTTTTTGATTTAATCTTCCAAATACTTAATTTTTAAGTAGAAATAAACAAATATTTAAAACGGAAAACATTATCATAGACTCCTGAAATACTATAGACCAGTTTTAAACTTCCATCGAAACCCAAAAGGTCCATATCATCTGGATTCTATTAGGTCACCCCGATTTAAATCATATTTAAATTAAATACTTCAAAAGAATGCCCTCAAAAGTTGCAACTAAAAAGAGAGCAACACATGACTGAAAAATATTAAACTATTAATTCGCATTCCAATAAGTAATGTTACATAAACATAAAACATATAGCCTTTATGTTTGTCTTAAGGATCCAAGCTCATCTAAGATCATTGATTTTTTTATAATGACGTCGTTTAGTCATTTGCCAGTACCTTTTATTCCCGTAAAGCAAACTTTAGTAGAAGAACCGCATTCAAAATGCTTTGTCCTATTTGTGTACTATCAATTTACCTAACTAACTCTAAGTTTTTAATTTTTCTCAAATAACATTTAATAATTCCTACATGTCACAAACTTTTTGTATTTGTTCTAAAAATTCTAAAGAATATATATTAGAGATAATCATTGACTCCAATTGTGAAAAATAAAATAAAAACAACAATCTTCGTTGCTGTTGCTATACGCACGATGTTTTTATCGCTCGCATCCGGTACGATGTGCCGAGTGCGAGTGAAACATGGAAGTGACTGATGCAGCGAGAGCCCAGTCTGCGGCGAGGCATTGCAAAATCCAATATATCGACCAAATTATGAAGCATATCATGGAGAACTATTTTTATTCTTAGAATAATCCATTTTTTAAAAAAATTGCAAGATAATAATGAAGAATTCATCAATGTCTTGACTTGAAACGCTTGACACGCTTGACCCTTCGGACGGTGCTATTGTGTTCGAGCCGCCGTGACGGATGGGTTAAAAAACCTGTAGCAGTTTTTTTGGTTCATCGCTTTCAGAATCACTATTTGAGGTAGTATATTAAGTATACGTGGATTTATCAGTTACTTCTTGTCATACAAGATCTATATTCCCTATGGCATTTATTTTCCCTGTCTGTTTTATCAATAATCTGTTAATATATAGGACCAAGATTCGTTCTTTTTTAGTCGACACCCACATGTCAAAGGATCGTGACCATTCCTTATTCCGAATCTGCTTTATTTTGGCTCTCTAGGATTCTCTGCACTCCGCATCGCAGCTACTACGGTGGAGCCTGTGGCGGTCTTCACTTGGTCGCTCCAGCTCCAGCGGGTGGGCGCCCTACCCCGCTCTGCCCCTTCTCCTGCGTTCTTGTACGTTTCCAAGCACGACGAGCTTCTCCAGGCTTTCGTTTCTTCAAGCTAGATGCATGAAGTATTGCAGAATCCTTTTGAGAGACGTCGTAGGACAGTCTGTAGTCTTTTTCGTTCCTCATTTCTTTTAGGAAAGATTTGCTTGTGCTGGAATTCTCAGCAGACGTCGCCAATACCACATTTCAAAGGCGTCAGATTACTTCCTCGTGTTCTCCTCTAATATTACTCCGCCTTAATTTTTATATGACTCCCGGTCTCCTCCGCTGAATTAACAACGTAGGATTGGGTTGAAGGAAAACTACTTCAATTAAAAAACAAAGGTTTAGGTCTTGGAAGTTGACAGGGTAGCTTGGAGCATTATCCAACAGTAATAGAGCCTTTTTTATTTTATTTTTTAAAATCACAGTAACGTTTTACAATTTCACAGAAGTATGTGGTAAACCTAATTTGAAAAGGTCCCTATTGATCGAAGTTTTTTTTATTAAATTCCCAAATCACAGGCAAACTAGATTTTAAAATTCCTTTCATAACTCTTGCCGTTTTGATTTGCGTAATATCAAAAATGGATACATTTTTTATAAAATATCAGTCATTCACTAACAGACTTGCACAGGGTTACTACACCCCTTTTAAAATGTACAATATTTTTTCAGCCTATACTCGACACGAGTCATGCCATTATCATCCCCCAACAAAATAATTGATTGAGTTGTACTCATTGGTGCCGCACACAGCATTCGGAACTAATTGCCGATCGGCGGTGTGTGCCCCGGAGGGCTGCGGTGTCCCCTCTGCAGACACGTCGCCCGCGGCGCCGATCCAGGTGCATTACGGAGGCCGATATATCGGCTCGGTAATGAGCGGAGGCTGCACGCTGCACGTGTCGCAGCCACGTGGGATGTGTGTCGAGGCTATTTGTTAGCTTGTCTGCCGGCCCACTAAATCACCCACTAATTTATGGCGGCGGCCCCTATTGTCGGCGGTCCCGCGGGCCGGCTCTGGACCGCGGACCGCTATTGACGACACCCGCCTCCCTCGACCGTAAACTACGTACAGCTCACCGAGCTCCGATAAAGGATCGGGCGCCTTTATTGAACCTACGTACGGAAACTGGTGTCGTATAAACAAGAAATAATGGCGGTAATGACAAATTTGTAAATATATATTCTCGATCTTAAACTTTTATATAAATATTCCGAATAAAATATAGCAGAGAGATAAAAAAATGTGGTTAAGTAAAAAAATATTTTTTACATCAAATTTCATATATTAATAGTTGTGTCAGTTGTTTTTCAAGTTATCATACCACTTTTGGAATCCGTTTTTTTCAGCTCCTTCAACGATTCAGTCTTTATCTCCTTAATATTGACAAAACATCGTCCTTACGTGTTTTTTATTGATCTTTTGCTGTAGAAAGAAGCCGTAAATGGCCATAACCGGAAAATACAGAATTAAGTCACTAACGGTTTTATTTTTGGCTTGAAAAATTTAATAAATATGTCAAAATACGTCAGGAACAAGTTTATTAACACACCAACAAAAAATTGTGACAATTGGATCTTTATAGCGGACAAAAATCAAATTTAAAAAAATCACAGTTAGCGTCAAATAATTTTGCGAGTTTTTTTATTTGTTAACCGTTTTATTTTTATTAATATTACAGTTAACTAGTGATATTTTTCTTTGTATTTATTGGTTATATATTTCTGAAATTACATCTTATACATATGTTATTTCCAGTCTCTGTCAAGGAAACTTATTAATTTATATGATTATAATCCACAGAATCAAGTACCAGAAACAAAATGTCCCTTTGGTTCTGAGATTACTATTCCAGAAATGCCACGATTTTTAAATTAATAATTAAAAACTAAAAAAGTGTTATTTAATGTATAAATATACTGTAGCGGCAGCGTTGTATGCATTGCACGTGTTATTTAAAAATGTTATATACCCCTGAAGCAATTACTCTACAGACGCTTTTAAAATGTTTTGGATACTACGATTTCAGATCCGTCGGATCCGGCAATTCTCTCTAATAATGTAGAAAAATCCGATATATCGGATTTCGGCAACCAAAGGGTTAAGGAACTGCTAGTTATTTTATATTATTGTTTACGATTACAACTTTTAATGTCAGGTAAACGGTTTATTATTTTGGTTATAAATAAAATTGCACTTAAACCTTTCAGTGCGGCGCACATGACGTACATGCGCACACGAATCGTGTACAGGTTGCAATACGCATTATGTTAATGCACGCGATTCTTACGAATTTTAACATGTCGTTACATGTAAACTAGATCAAATAAAGTTATGATATTTGTTGTAAAAATTAGCACACAAACACAGCTAATAATTAATTAATAGCATATCATAAGAAAGCTAAGAAAACCATGTTAAATATAAATATGAAACATGTCCGTACGCTGAAGCAGCGGTTGCCAATAATGTTGCCGACATTTATTTGCACGTTTTTAACTTGTGAAAAGTAAAATAAGGAGGCTAATTTGTTTTAAACATTAGTTTTAACAATCCCTCGCTCACTACAGCAGCTATTAGTTGATAAATTTCACTATTTAATTTATTTTTTACACATTGGTCATTGTTTATTGTGTCATAAAATATATTTATAAATATTTTTTCACTGGTAATCGCGTTAAAATAAATAAATAGTGTAAAAATATAATATTTGTACTTTTAGTAGACCGATTATTTAAGGATTTTTTAATAGCTATAATACGTTATTCTCAATATCTTTCACCTTACTTACAGATATGATTTAAAGCTGTTCATTATATCCCAAAAAAATATTAATTACTATTTTTAAATTTTCTCGCCGTATCTTTTTCAGATTACAGTTTCTGAGGTTTGCAATATGATATCATTGTATATTAATATAAAAATATAGACATTGAACCACAGTTACTCGAAGAGGACCAATTACAAGGTCTGCTAGACATAGTGCATACATATGACAGACAGTGAATGAAAAATTAATTTTCAGTTCCGATTCTTATTAGTGCATCGGAGACCATCTGCCGTTCTCTCGCAAGCATTCCCATGACGCACCGGTCCATGCACGTTTGCCGATGCAATTATTTGCAGCAATGCAAATTGAGTGGCAAGCATCAGTAAGCAACGTAACGACCCCTCAGCTAAGGAGTGCAGCTAACTTCTTATAGTTGACACGTGGAGCGTGACCGGCAGCCATTCTTCGCCACGTGTGATGTATGGTATTTGCGAGGAGATTTAATATGTACACCCGTACGGATCTGGCCTTTGTTGCCAGTGGAAAGTGTGCAGAAACCGGGAGAGCCAAATCCGGAAGTGAAACGTGACCGTTGAAGAATGCTTTTTTCGCGCGGTGCATACGTTCACGAATTTCGGGTCACTCTGTATATACAGTATATAAAATATGTTAATGCCGATGAAACATATTTTCACTGAATCCCTTTGAATGCGAAAGCAACCCTAAAGAACACTTGATTCCATTCGAAAGTGGAATTTGGTTTATCTACAAAGATGCCGAATCTATTCCAGAGTCCTTGTGTTGTTTTATCATCTCTATCGTTGCTCCGCGAATTCTTTTCCCCCTTCGCAGTGTTCCTTTATCAATTTTCTTTATTTTATTTTTTAAAAGAGGAGCATTGATATTGTAAAGTGGCTGGTTTACAATTGAATTGTTCCTTCTGCTGGGAAAAAATTGTATTTTCTTTTTCAAATGCACGTTGTTCATTTATTATATTTATATTATCATTTTTTTTTAATAAAATAAATGATTTATGCCTTATATGATATAAAATTATTAATTTTCCGACTTTACTCTGACCAGTGATTGAATTCCGAATCAACATTATTCAAATGTTGAAACATTAGGGAAAATAACTATCTAAAAGTGGATTATTATATCGGGCAATGCAAAAAATAAATATTATATCGGACATAAACAATAAAAATTTAAATGTACTGTATATTATGTTCAGTATATTCAGTTCTGTCATAAATAATTCAACTATTGGAAAAAAATATCTAGATTTTTTATATAATAATAATAAAGAAACGATAACTGCAAAAAATCAAATAAAAATGACGGAAATGGAAATATTATAAATTATGATTTAATTAAGCTTAACATATTAGGGACCTGTCGTAGCCTGAAGGTTTTCACAATCGAATTATGATAGTTTAGTTAACCACTACTGAACGCAGATACAGGTTTTTCACTTTAAATTCACTCTTCTTCAATAGACAATTAAAGGAAAAATGTCTAAATTCATTTAAAGTCTAATTTGAAATGCAAAAGGGTTAATTTGAAGTTAAAACCCTGTAAAATTCGGATGGGTGACCATTTCGATTTATTCTGAGTGACACCGGTCAACAGATGAGTGGGAGGAAGGCTGAGGTCTTCATTTCACAAAAAATAAATTTTCAAAAATATAAACTGGAAAGCAGACAGCAGCGCTCTTTAGTATAAAAAAATAATGCGGTACAGAAGGAAGCGGCAAACCACTGCATTATATATTCAATAAATACCATGTCCATGGTCCTCCATAATGAAAATCATGCACATGGTCACATTCCTCAGAAATGAGGGAAAAGTGAAGCCTTATTTTATACTAATATTAAGTTTATCCAAAATAATATATAATTATTTATAAGTATAAGCATATAATATTGATAAGTATCATCATCATCTTTAGCCAGCCACGAGACACTCACTCGCTGAGCGCATGGGTCCATAGTAACCATAGTAATAGAGACCAAAGGTACCTGAGGGCTCCTCTTTTGTGTACATATCGCGGAGACCCATGTCGTCCTAGTATACGTTTTTTTGTAAAGAGTTTCCCTCTCTTAAAGATGCCTAAATTCCAAGGTTTGCATACGCTTTAAAAAACCACGACTTCGTCTCCAATATTGATCCACAATCCTACTAAGACTACGTTTTTAAAGCTTAAAATTGATTATTTTTCCTACAAATTTCTATAACTTTAGTACACCAAGTGTTATAAAATATCTATTGACAAATTTAAATGGTATCTATGAGCATAACAAAAATTAAATAAATATTAATACACTGACAAATATATGCACAAAATAATTTAATAATAAAAATGGATATTATAAAAATAAACAGAAGTTGCTCGATTTATTAAGAAAACTCTTCCGAAAACGCTAATCACAATGCTTATCACAATGCTAACAAAGAACAACGCTGTACGGTGTTTTAATTTTACGCCTTGAAAAGGCAACTAAAACTGGTATAGAAATTTAGGATCAATTTGATGTCGATTATATATCTAAATAACAAAAATCAATTATTACGCATAGAGAGAAAAAGCTGCTTGAGTTAGATTCTTGGATAATCATTGGAGTATTATTCTAGAAATAGTTACGTTAGAGTTACATTTAACGTGCATCGACCATTTTATTTATTTATTATTTATAGTTTTCGTCAGACTTCTAAAGATGCAAGAGAAAT
>JAGXCT010032844.1:0-10614 GCA_022495035.1 Philopotamus ludificatus
GAATCATTGAAGTACTCAGAGGGATGTTTTCTTGACTTTGATTACTTATCCAATAACATAAAGATTTCTCCATTTCATCCATCATTATGCCGTGCCTTTTGGAAACAATTTTTGAAATAAAACGATTTCTCATAAATGTGCGAAATAGCGAATTGTGCGAAAGTCGAATGTGCGAAAGCTGAAATCCGCCTGTAAAAATTTATATCGTTACTAATGTAAGCTACTTCTATTGAAAAGGCAGTTGAAAAATTATAATGTAATGCACTTTCCGACATAAAACATGATCAAATCAATAAAAAAATGGCTTTAGAAAAAAATTTTAAACACGATTTGCAGAATTTTTTATTAATTATTATTATTTACAATTTTTAGTTAAGTTGGGTTACCCTAAACTAAACAAATATTAGGTAAAGCGCTATCAAATATTTTTTTTTAATAAAAAAAATAGTACATTATTGTTCTGTTGAATATTTACCGATGTTATCTATGAAATTCCTTCACAGAATATACGGTTTTTAATACCTCTTTCATATTATTCCAGCAGTGATTTTGGATTTATTCAACACTTATATTTTTTTTTATCTAAAAGCAAATATTTCATCAACTTAAAAAGGTGATAATTCGAAGGTGCAGCATCAGGTGCATATGATGGATATTGCAGAACTTCTAAATCTAGCACCCTTATTTAGTCATGCTTAATTTTTTCAGCGTGTTGCCATTTCATTCTTGAGAAATCATCTTTGATCTTCTCTTCCATCTTACTAATTGGGCACAATACATCTCTGCTGTAACGGTTTAATAATGTTTATTCCTAAAATGTCCCATCATATACAGGAAAAGAACCTTTTTCAGCCAATGATGGCCTAGTTGGTATACACAGGTATCCGATTCGATGAAAATCATTGTTTTTTTCTCCTCGAATTGGTGTAGAGGACCCAGTTTTCATCTTCGGTAATAATTCTTCTAATAAATTAATTGGTTTCATATATGGACAGTAATAATAAAATGATATTCGTTTTCTAAAATCGTTGGATCTTTGTCTATTTTTAATATTATCCTTTACCTAACCTAACCCAACTATGAACAATCGAGGTCTGGTGATAATACCTTGATTGTATACGCGGATCATACTCCAATAATAAGTTTAAAGTGTCATCATCGATTCTAAGAGGACTCCCTGATTTTGGATTGTCTTTTCGCACACTTTGATCACTTTTAAACTTTTTAAACCATCTATAGCACTGTCGAGGATACAAAATATTTCAATAAATATTGCAGATGGTCTGGGTAATCTCATTTTTTATTCAATTTATACTAAAAAAAATGTCATTACTTTTCGCTTCACTAAATATTCACTTGCCAGGTTAAAAAAAACTATTTTCATGATTGGGATCATCGATGTGAGCAATTATTTTCAATTATGAAAGAAAATAAGTATCCTAGTGGGCTTCTGTAATGTCGACGAAGAAGAATTCTAACTCTAAAGTAAAGAATTTACCGTCGTTTCAACGTATAAACTTAGATTGGGGTATTTGTTCCCTCATCAACATACAGTGCTTCAAGCTTAAATATTTGATATACCTATGATTATGAGATATCCTGAGTTATTGTGAGAAGATTATTAAAAATACAATAAATTCAAATTATTGAGATAATTTGTCTAGATCGAATATTTCAACACAGATTTTTAACCGATACCAAAATATGGATTTTTAACCTATTAAAATAGGCAAAGAAAATTAATTGTTGGCACTGCTCTGTCGTTGTCAAGTTGTCAGCGTGAAGTATATTTTAATTGCGCAATAAATAAGATTAAAATATACCCATCGTGTATAAATTATTATGTTAAAATCCAAGATTAGCCATATATTAGCGTTAACCATCATAAACGCCTTTCAAAGTCTACATTTATATATGTTATTAACGACGTTAGACCGAAATAGAAGACATTTTAGAATATTTCTAATTTTGAATCAAGAAATCCTATACGTTTCCATTATCTATATTAAGAATCATTGTTTATTATTCGAAATATCATGCATTCATATTTTTAATATGATATTTTGAAAATAACCAAATATTTTCATTACACATCTGCTCATCATCTGTCAGATGATTGAGTGGATCCAGCATATGTTCAGCTTTTTTTTGCGTTTCATTCATAACACAAAATCTGACATATATTTCGTCGAGTGCCGCTTCCAATGATCTCCGGTCGTATTCGAATTAAAATGATCGAATAACTTATTAGGATGATTGCGACAAATGCGCAAAAATTCCGTAACACCTCATCATGTGATGAACGATGATGTCAGAACGCATGTGGTAAAATTCAACGCACAGGAAATTGATAAAGAATGTTCAAAAGTATGCGGCAACACATGTTTATTGTATTTACTTAAATAATTTAGAGCTAAAACGAATGAATCGATACGTCGCCATTTTGTGTATCAAGATGGCGACATAACAACTTTGATGTTGACCATCTGTTTTTTTTTTATTTTTAAATTATTATAAGATAACCCGAAAAATAATGACAATTTTTTTTAGTCTATTTGTGGTGCATTTCTTTTAATTTTTTTCTTAGTAAAAATGTCAGGGTAAGAGATTGAGGAGACCCATTTACGATTGGAGACCTCTTAAAATCTCGAAAATGTCATAGACGGTTAAAAAAATATCTAAAATTAGGAAGGCCCTACAACTGGATGATGCTGCTTTAAATTCAATAGTGGAATCCTACACTCGCACACTCAAAATCATAAAGGAATTGTCACAAGATCTCTGTCCATGATCAACAGTACAAGACCTTTGAAATGCATCGGTAAAAAGAGTAAATAAGGAATTTGGGTACCGCACAAACTTTCCCCAACAGCGCTGGAACAAAGGATAACCATCTGTTCTTCGCTCATGTCTAGGTATAAGACCGATCTGTTTCTGAGATAGATTGTTACTAGTAATGAATAGCGAATAGTGTACAAAAAAGAGAAAAAAACAATCCTCTAACATTATTAAAATTGAAAAAATACTTCTATGTTTGTTGGGATATTGTAGCCATATTGCATTTTGAATTATTAAAATCTCGTCAAACAGTTATAACCAAAGTTATATTCAAAAAATGAAGGTGAGATTGTTAAAACAGCGATCAGTTATGTTAAATAACATAACGGTCCTCCGCACATATATCAACTTATTCGCGACGCGAGTTGAAAACAAGTCAAGGGCGTGAATGTTTTGTGACCACGCCCACGTAAAGAAGTGCAGTCCGTATACGGGTCGCCTGAGAAGCCGCGTAAAAAGACTTTTTATATGCAAAAAACTATTTATACAATTTATTATTATTATAAAAATAATTTATGTCGTCATTAAAGCTCACTTTATAGCCCTCTAATGTACACGAATATATTCCATGTTCAATGATCTGAGCTTGAGAGCTTGATTAATCAGGAATAGTTTCATAACTCGATCATCGTATGCTTTACTGCATAAATATATCATCACTCGATCTTTTGCCATTTTGAAGCCACCTGCAGCTTTTTGAGATTTGGATAAATAAATCCTAGTATTTTCTTCCAGTATTAATCAGTTTCGTCGGTATTTAACACCTAGTCAGGTGTATATAAATTATCGAAAACGTATTTGAAACTTGTTAGGTATCACACGCTTGACTCGTTTTCAACTTGCGTCGCGAATAAGTCGATACGTGTGCAGAGGGCCTAACTCGCGCTCATGTAATGTGCGAGGTTGTATTCAGATTGAAAACCGATTGTTGTCTTTACTAGGTTATTTTTGTATCCAAAATGAAGCTGGGTCAGACCGGTTCGACACAGTTCCATCCCTTGTCATCCATCAGCCACACCGCATATACCGGCTTTTGACTGGTTCAATCGGTGCAACAAAAGCAGTTTTTGTAAGTCACAAAAGCCCTGTAAGCAGGGATGGAGGAGACAATGTCCTGGTCCCCAAGACGTGCTCGATAGCCACGAGGTGTCTACCAGCCCGCAGCTCGGATCTGGAGTTCCAAGTCCAGTGGCAAGACAGAACGTGACTGTACATCCTGACAGACGTGCCCGCACCAGCAATTTGGAGATGCTACAAGGTTAAACTCTTTAAGTTTAGCCTTGAAATTACCTTCGCCAGTCAAGAATTGACTGACCCAGAAGTCTTGGAAGAACCAGCTACAATTAAGCCTGGCTCTGATATCGCGAAAGAAGAGATTGGTATTCCGACCTTTGGGGGAGGAATCCCAGCTCTCCTGCCACTGATCGAGAGCCGATTCGCGGACGCATGATTTTAAAGTTGACAAAGATTCGCCCTCGATTGGGCAAATTGTAGTGGCGTCGACGACAACAGGACTGTTTTTTTTTTCAAGCAAAAACTTACGACCCTCAGCTGGATTTCGAAATCGAGCAGAAGGTCGCCAGCAATAATTAAGAGTGATGCCGTTGAAAAAGTGCGATAAGCGCGAGTGAGATTAAGGGCACTTTACTAGTTTGAAACAAGTTTCCTACTCTAGGGCCTAAGACGTATATTGTACCATAACAACACAAAGCCACACACACCATGCATTACACAGGAAAAAATCAAGGAGTTGGAATTAGAAGTTCTACAGCATACAACTTATTCCCCAGATATTGCGCCATCAGTTTGTTCATCAGAAAACGTTAAAATCACCTGGATTCATTTTTTGTGCCGGAAAGTAATTGTCATTACTTTCCGGTTTATTTTATATATCGATTGATCTGTGATTGTTATTTGTAATAATATTGTAAATATTTTTTTTTAGTGGCTCGCTGCCCTCGCTGTATCCCTGGGTCCACTTGCCGGCGGTTTGGGTAAAGGATACACATCGCCAGCTATAGCCTCATTGCAAGCCATCAACTCGACCTCGGAAACGTCTGCAACTGTCCTCAATCAAACGTTTTCAATATCGGACCAAGAAGCGTCATGGGTAGCCAGCCTCAGTCTATTGGGTGAGTTCAAAAATCAAATATTTCACACTTGACCCAGTTCCCTGGACACCATTCATCTCCTCTAGATTTCGATTAATCATTCGATTGTTTGTGCCGCTCGCCAATTGACATAATTATTGTACAATGCCAATAAATTATTGAAGATTCATTGCCTCAAAGCACATCTCGCAACTGTTATTCCATGCATGTGAACTGGTGTCATTACAATGATAACGTGATACCGGTCCCCCATTTTTAAATACCCACGTAATGGGATTACGATAAACTTGAACGGTAGTGTTGGTACATGGTGTTCTATTGTCAGTGCTGACCCACTTGTCGGGATTAATGGATCATATCGGTTTCTTACGTCTCCCCATTCAAATCCGTCAGTGAAGAGTCGAATCGCTTCCTGCTTCAGTGGCAACGATTAAAAAATATACAACATCCCATTCCTGCGCTTCATTCGTCTGACCATAAAACGCTTTTGATTGAAATTTCACAGCCACCGACAACAATGCGACTCGCAGTGATTGTCGAGGGTCGCCGTGATTAATTTCACAGCCACGGCGGTCATAATGGCCGCGGTAAGAGATACGAGAGTTAATTAATCGGATCGGGAAACAATGGCCCGCATTGTGACACGAGGGCCGCTGTCACAACACGAGGACACCGTGCCACGTGGCACCGCTAGATACCATCGGGCGTAGCTCCTGCGGGACGCCGACCCGTAGCCGGGAAATGAAAATGCGTCCGGGAAATTGGTTTCCATCATGTAATAACAATCTAGCGCGATACGCTCGCCGGATGGCTATCTGCGGTTGTGTTAGATGGAAGCGGTGTTTCTGGGAATGTGCGGAAAATTGTCGCCAAATGGCGGCATTGTACAGTTCAATCCGACGCTCTCGGGCACGTGGGTGCCCTCTCGGAAATTTCACAATTTTCCGCTGGAAAATCTCATTTCGAGTGATGTGGGTCGTTTATATAGAATTTTCTTTGACGTCGCAGCGGTCAGAGAAATGTAATGATCTCAAATTATATATTATCCTCATATGTATGTGCCTGATACGTGTATTATTTATCCGACTCGTGAATACCTCAGAACAGGAGTAGACAATCTTTTATATGCAAATAAATTTATTTCAAAATGATAACATTCTGTTGAATCAGAACAAACCCTTTGGTTAACGAATTATGATTCAGTTCGCGTCATAGGAACCACAGGAAAGATCAATTGTTCTTTCTCTCGCATAGAAATCGTGAAACTTTTGGAAAAGAAAAAACACAAGAATTAATATTAAAATAGTTTTCATGAAAAAGGACACTTCTTACAAGTACTAAATGTAATACGTCTCTCTTCAAAATGATAAAAAACAATTTGATTCTCTGGCTGTTACCGATTTAAAAACCCAACCGTCACGGCGGCTCGAAAACAACCGAGTCGACCGAAGGGGGTCTCTCAGGGACCCCAAGCATTTCAAGTCAAGACGTTTTTTTTTAGTGGTTATAAATTATATGCTTCATAACTAATCAATAATGATGCGTAAATGCCAACACTCTCGGCGATGTCTTGCCGCAGACTGAGCTCTCGCCGCATGTGTCAATCGCACGTTTTACTCGCACTCAGCACTTCGTACCGGATGCGAGTTTTTGGTATAGACATGTATTATTGTTTATCGAAGATAAAGTCAACCCTTCTATAGTGTTTCTACTATAGAACGGCATTTGCGAAAGATCATCCTAGAGTGCTTCTAGTGCTTTCAATTGTCAAGGTCAAATTATATATATAAGAGAGGGAAACTCTTTACAAAAAACCGCATACCAAGACGGCTCGGGTCCCCGCGGTATGGACACGAAAGGGGAGCCCTCACGTCACGTGTGAGACTCAGGTTCCTTTGGCCTCAACTACCATGCGAGAGTTTGGTGCCAGTCACATAACCCTCAGCGAGTGAGAGCCTTGTGACTGGCAAATGATGATGATATTTACATATTTCGTAAAAATGTACTACATAAAAAAGGACAAAATAAAGATCAATGCCCTTTAGTTGACAACATAATATAATACGAGCGCATAACAAACTAAATATAGAACAAGATCCTTTAAAATATGTGAGTTAAAATATCTAATTATTGCGTTCGATTTATAAAAAAAACACCAAATTTTGTATGGGTGCCTAATCTTCTATAGGGCGAGTTTCTATAGAGTAGTCCCCATTGCGGTGCTAAAGGAGGCTTGATTATATTATATTGTATTGTATACAAAAAAATAAAAATAGATTCTGGAAAGAAGCTTTCTTAACCTAACCGTGCCGATGGGGTGGGTATATTGAGTAATCCAAGTTTTTTTTATCGAATAACTCTTTTAATATAAATACTACGTGGTGTCACAAACTGTGTTTATTTGTCTAAAGTATAAATATTATAAATAATCATTGACCTTTATTGTATGAAATTGCGAAAAAAAAATAAAGACAACAATTTTGCGTTATCTTGCTACGGGTACCATATTTTTTCTCGCTCGCATTAAGTACGGTGAAACGTACTAGTAACACATGCCGCGAGAACTCAATCGGCGACGTGTACTCAGTCTGCGGCGAGACATTGCCGAGTGCGCGTTATTTACGCATCATATTGATTAGTTAAAAGAATCATGAATTATTATTAGAATAATCCATTTTTTTTAATGTTGACTTGAAATGCTTGGGGTCTCCGATAGCCCCCTTCGGAAGAGTATTACGAAAGATCTCAGGTACGGCTTACATATTAATAGTTACGAAGGTATGGAAAAATTCTGCTATCAAAAGCTACTGACCAGATAGAATCCATAGTTGGTGATTAAGATCCACGAAAAAAGTTAGGTAGATTATAGAATGACGGATCTTGGAGTGGATGAAGCAAAAGCTAACGACAGCTACCCAGAGAATTATTTGCCACAGGCTGTCTGTTGAGAATTTTGAATGACTGCGGTCTGATGATATGTAAAACAATAGGACGTTAAGTTAAGGCATGTTTACTAGTGGTGGTAGGACGTGTTTGAAACGGCCCTTTGTTGCGAAAGAATTCATTCGTGGTGAAATCCTGAGACATTCTATCACCTGGCTTAATTTGAGGCGATGGCCTTTTGAGCCCTTCGACCGTGGCTTTCAGACCCACAAAACAGTCGTAAAATCGGCGTGCAAAATCATAACATAATCTACTCACTCAGACTCGTTTAAAATTAATATTTACGGACGGGTTTATAATAATAATATATTGCACAGACCTCGAGTAATGATTGTCGGACAACAAAATTTTATTGTCGGCTTATTTAATGCCTCTTGCAAATTGGCGAAGGCCAAAGTTTGCTGTAAGTTATAATAAAATATATAATCCTTATATAAAAACTTGGGTTCTTATGTTTTCTTTGTCATGTCGTGTTAAATATTATTATATCATCTTACTTATATTCCTATAAACTCAACTATGTAGGCCTCAGAGTAATATTATAGTATTGAAAAAAAAAGTGTTGATGCTAGACAGGGATATCTATCATCATCATTTGATTGAGCTCGCTAATCAACATGAACCTCGATTACGTAGACAATTACTGTTGTTCTTGACATTGTTGGATTGACGGAAGAGACTCCATTAGTGATGGACATGAGAAGAATGCACAAGGAATAGCTATACAAAATCATCATCATATATTATTCTCGTTAGATACTTGTATCACTTGTCCGACAAGTGATTGAAAATATGTCCTACTGAATTAATAGCTCATATCAGAGGTGCATAAACTTTAATGGTTATGATAATAATAATAATTATTTTTACAAAATCTTTTTTGTAATCTACAAGTCTGTTGGACAAACTTTCAGTAGATAAACAGTTACTAGTACAGTATTCTTTTACTAATTTTAGTAACTTATTCTAAATATGGTATCCACATATTTAAATCTTGCGAGAAAACATTGGCCTAGCTCAAGTATTATTTAATTTTTATTTGGAAATTAGGGCTGCCAACATTCTCCGGGATAATTCTGGGACATATTATCTTGTGTTATGGCTTGTAGGTAACATGCATATTATTTCGATAATGTCAGTTAACCACGACTGAGCTGAATTAGTAGTCGGATAGGTGTCCAACGAAAAATACGAATTCAGGGAATTCTTTATAACACTGGCTAGGGGCTATGTAAGAGGAAGACACCCATTACCTTGGTTTACATTTGGTACGTTGGAATTAATTAATTTAATGCCTTCTATCCTTGACACTTGAGGGAATATTAGTATGAGAGACTTATTCCTCTTGCATCTTTAGAATATGGGTGAATGGTGCTCTGGAATATTTCTGTTATGCCATCTATCCATCGTAGTTAAATAAATAAATATTGCCATAAACAGAAATATTTACAAAAAACGTTAAAGTTCAGATATTCAGATGTTGTATAAGTGATCTGATGGTCCTACTTCGTCAACATCCAATGATAGACATGAATCATTCTCCAATTCACCAACAGCGTGATCAAAAAAAGAGTTGTTCAGAAAAAATATGTAGCATTCCAGCAAAGAAGCTTCTTCATAGTCAATGGTTTTGTGGCCCAAAAACTTTTCAGATTTTATCAGAATAAAATTCTCTTCCTTTGGAATAAAAGTAAGCTTCCAAAGCTGGCTAATTATGTGCAAATCACTCAACAACCGGTAAAGGGAATTCATCTCGCTATTACATAACGCCATATCGTTTTATGCTCAATATTGAAGAAATAACACAACTTTTTTAGGTGTTCGTCTTGTTTTACAGACGAACCAAACTTGCTGAATATTTTAAGACACGATATTGAATTCCTCAAGAAGTCGTTGTCATTTTTTAGTTCAACGATCGGCAGACTGCGGCTTGTGAGCTACACGAGGCTGTTTGGATAATTAAGTTCGGCTCATCCTCGATTTTTTTTAATTTTAATTTACTAGATGGCGAGGAATGCTTTTATCAAAAGAAAACCATGCAATAGATGGCGAGGAACTCTTCGTCTCCGAACTCTGGGATGCTACTTATGGTCTGTACTTTTGAAGGGTCGCATGACATGGACGTTGCTGGTAGCGAACAATAACCAGCTGGAAGCATTTGAAATGTGGTGCTACTGTAGAATGTTGAAGATTCCATGGACGGAACATCTCAAGAATACAACCATCCTTCAACTACTTCACAAGGAGCGAAAGCTTCTGGATACCGTCAAAACACGTAAAATTGGACACATCATTTGTGGGCCAAAGTATCGCCTTCTGCAGACCATCATGGAGGGAAAAATAGACGATGATCGATGGTTGGGAAGAAAAAAGCTGTCGTACCTCCGTAATATTCGCAAATGGACCGGATGGAAGCTCCAGAATTGTTCCAGCTTGCCAATAACAGACATTTATATGAAGAAACAACAAGGACATGTGAAGAACAATGAAGAAATCCATTTTCCTCATTAATTATTTATTTATTTATTTGTTTGGATGGATAGATGGCATAACATAAAGATTCCAGAGCGCTATTCACCGTATAAAGATTCGATAAAGATGCTAAAGATGCAAGGGGAATGTGTCTCTCATACTAATATTCGCTCCAGTATCAGGCCACGAGACTTCTCAATTTTAATATTATTTCAGTTGGATTAAAATATATATTATTTGTTTTGTTATT